>CBVK0100692451.1:0-11134 GCA_900067695.1 Picea abies
CTATTCACGAAGGTAGAGGAAAAGGGGCAAGGTATGTAATGCCCTTATTTATTTCGTCAATCTAATGGTCATGAATGACCCGGGAATCTTCCGACGAGATCTTGTCCGTCGATTGATACTTATCCCTACACTGCTACTTCAGGATTTTAAGAGGGTCATTCCTCCTCATACAAGGTTGTTAAGACTTGCGCATTCAAGTCCTTTTTCCAGGTTCTTGGTAAACCTTTCCAAGGAGGGAATATCTGTGAAGAGTTCTATTCCAGGGCATTCCTAGAGATAGATAAGAAGAAACAAATTCCTGAGAATAGACTGGAAGTCTGACTTGGTTTAACTTGTGCATAATTACATTCATTTATCAATCATAAGCCATGCATGGTTTTTCTGTTATAAGCATATATCTACCATTTCTTATCAAAACACTGCGCCCATAATAAGCTTTCCATCCCCCAATAATCATTTTCTCAATGCTATATAATATGGGTATAGACAGGACAATCCAAGAAAAAATGTTTTTGACTTAGGAGGTTAGAAAAGTCTCTATTGTGGAAGATATTTTTAAAATGGGATCTAATATGGGTATATGCAAAACAATCCAAGAGAAAGTGTTTTTCATCTTCTACCCGCTTAGTGTTACAAAGCAAATTAGGAAGCCTACCCATACTTTTCAGTGAGGAATGTATGAGAGTGTGTGAGATGACAAACGACTACACTTAATTCTACCCTTACTTTTCAGTGAGGAGTGTGTGAGAGTGTGTGAGATGGCAAACGACTACACTTCTTTTGACAACGATGAGAAAACTCAACAGTTGAAGGTGATCAACAATTTTGTTTTGGATAAAAGTAGTGTTAAAACATTTAAAGATTTCTTTGTAACATTTTTATAATGTTATATAACATTTATACTTGAGATAAATTTAAGTATCTAATTATTAATTTTCTAAGCTAATTTTAGGTTATTTTCTGAACTAATTTTAAGTTATGTTTTTTTAGTTTAGAGAGTTTTTATATAATTATTGAATTTTATGCATAGAATGAATTTAAAAATAAATTTCAACAAAAATTAAATTATTAAATTTAAATAAAAGAACAATTCCATAAAAATTTAGATAAAAGAGCAATTTCATGACCATAGAACAAGAAATAGCTAAAAATAATCATGGGAACAATTAAGCCCTCTTTGTATCAATATGATATCATTTAGTTAATAAATAATATCATATCATTTAGTTATTAAATAATTAGACTACATAGTTGCATCTACTGTCAAATTACACGTTGTGTTAATTGTGAAAAAGAAATTGATCCGTTTTTAATTTGATAAAAATGGAGGTTCCGTGCTTACCTGTCAGAAACCAGTTCTTTCAAACATGTTTGCATATAAACCAGAAGTAGAACAACCTCCACAAATACGATCCTTAGTGTATATAGCAACCATGCTTGAAGATTTTATGTCGACCCAATACTCATTCCATAATTAAATATTTTCTCCCTTCTCCTTTTCGCTTAGGACCATTGCTTTCTTTTTAATTGACAGCTTCAGCATTGATCGGCCAAGATCTGCGGTGTAATGTATATTGCCTGCATATTAATTATCTATTATAAGGTATAGATTTCAACTGAATACAAGTTCGAGGCAAAAATTCAAACCATCGTTTTGAAGCCATTAGTTCGCACGACATGGACATTTATTGTCTATCATGTATTAATTGTAGTATTTATAAGTAATTTTTCTATTAAATATAGTTTTGAAATCATTAGTTGGTATTACACGATATTTATGGTCATGCTTTATTAATAAATTATATTATTATATGTATGTTTTAATTAATATAGAAATATTTATAAATTAAAATTTGAATATTAATAATTAAAATTCAAAATGTATTATTATATAATATTGATTCTAATAATATAAAAGTAATATGAAATTTAAAATGTATTATTACACTGAAAGGCGTACACCTATTGACAATGAGTAGATTTAATAGGGGTTTACCAGGTAATTTCATTTCAATAAAACATTTTCTAATCATATCAAAAAACCAATGTCAAAAATAATTAATAGATTCATTTGCATTTAATACAGTTGAGTCATGAATCTATGGAGGCAAGGAGGATATCTAGAGTGACTCCATTTTATGTTTCTATCTTGTAGCTTACACCTTATACTAGCTCTCTTCCTCTCTTTTGAGATAAAAATCAAGCAATGCAATTGAAGGCCTTAAAATATGTATACAATGTTTTCTATCAAGAAACCAATGTCAATAATAATGAATAGATTCATTTGCATTTAATACAGTTGAGTCATGAATCCATGGACGTAGGGAGGATATCTAGAGTGACTCCATTTTATGTTTCTATCTTGTAGCTTACACCTTATACTAGCTCTCTCCCTCTCTTTGGAGATAAAAATCAAGCAATGCAATTGACTGCCTTTAAAAATTCGTTATGCTTACTTTTAAAATCAAACATTTGATTAATATGTTAAATAGTGTTTTTTATTGTACTTGGTTAAAATTTAAAATGAAACATTTGATTAATCTGTTAAGTAGTGTTTTTTATTGTACTTGATAAAAATTTAAAATGAAACATTTGATTAATATGTTAAATAGTGTTTTTTATTGTACTTGGTAAAAAATAATCGTATTTATAATTATTTTTGTATTTAATACCTCTTAATTTTTAAATATCTTCCATATATAAATGTAAATACATTATAGTGTGTCAAGGTCTTAGACTTGGAATAAGATTTTGTTAGTATTATATTAGATATTCATGTTTATTTATATGTAATATCAATTAAACTTTTTAAATATTTATACACAAATATATATATCCTACTTCCAAAATGTGTTGGATTTTAAAATAGGTTAGAATGCATATGCCTAAAATCATGTTAGAAGGTTATGAAAAAAAAATTGAGCTTTTATCTGAACTTTTATCTGAAACAAGTTTTTAAAAACAATGGAAAAAAATTCTCCTATCTATAGAACATCATAGAGTATCAGATATTTATACACAAATATATATAACCTATTTCCAAAATATGTTGGATTCTAAAAAAAAGTTAGAATACAAATGCTTCAAATCATGTTAGAAGGTTATGAAAATCTTCTTTGAACTCTTCTATCTAAAACAAGTTTTTGAGAACAATGAAAAAAAAATCTACCCTAGAGCATCTGGAATTGAGACTGGTGGAATTAATACTAGTGCATCAATAAGGTGAACAAAATTCCTGTCCGTTTTTTTTTCAATTTCTAATTTCAATTTTTAATAAATTATGAGGGTTTCCCAACTAATTTAGTTTTCCTTTAAAATATAAGTTTTATGTAGTCAAAAAACAAGTTATTAATGTTGGTTTAATTCCAGTCGTATCAAGTTTGTAATGAATTGCCAGGTCCAGAAATCTGAGTTTTATGGCCAATGTTGTTTTAATTGCAGTCGTATCAAGTTTGTAATGAGTTGCCAGGTCCAGAAATCTGAGTTTTATGGCCAATGTTGTTTTAATTGCAGTCGTATCAAGTTTGTAATGAGTTGCCAGGTCCAGAAATCTGAGTTTTATGTTGCCAGGTCCAGAAATCTGAGTTTTATGGCCAATGTTGTTTTAATTGCAGTCGTATCAAGTTTGTAATGAGTTGCCAGGTCCAGAAATCTGAGTTTTATGTGGTCAAAAAAACAAGTTATTATATTACTTGGCCCAATGTTGTTTTAATTTCAGTCATATCAAGTTTGTAATGAGTTACCAAGTTTTTTAGATAATTACAGAGTGAGTAAATTGTTTTTTTCTAAGTTATAAAGTTTGAAAAAACCTTAAATAACTTCTCTTCTCCTAATTTCGAAGATGATATTCAAGATAAACTTTGGAATTTTTAGGGTACAAAAGTTTACAACAATATACTTGTTAAGAATTCATTTCACTTGTGAAAAATAAATTTCAGTAAAAAAGATGACAATCATTCCTCCCAACCACCAAAGTTAAACATGATTAAATTATTACTACAACTTATTTTTATATAAATCACTACTATAACCATTTTAAATATAAATCATGTATATAAAAAAAGTTGTCAAGGACTTTTGAAAAAAATCTTATATAAAACAACTAAAAAATCTTATATAAAGCAACTAACATGACAGGGACTTTTGAAAAAAATCTTATATAAAGCAACTAAGCATTTCACTTAATAAGATAAATCAATCATTATACATTATATTTTACTAATTTAATTATTTATATCAAAATTTTAAATATCAATTTTTACATCCATATTTTTCATATAAAACTAATTAAATAAATTTTTAAAACATTCTTAATCTTAAAAATATATATATATATAACCAATTAAATAAATTGTTAAAACATTCTTAGTCTAAAAAAATAGATCAATTACTACATAATCCACACAGTATATCTAACAATCTCCATACCCATAACCACCTTCATTAAGATGTTACCTCCAGAAACAATCTCCACATCCTAAACCACTTTGACTAAAAAGAATGACTGAAGTATGTATTCCACCAAAATGCCCAGCACACACAGAATCTCCACATCCTAAACCACTTTGGCTAAGAAACATGACTTAAGTATGTATTCCACCAAAATCCACAGGACACACATAGAACTCTCATTAAGATGTATGCAGCTGGTGATCGAACCACATGAGAGAAGCTCTTGTAGACAACTAACAGTTTAACGACCTTAACTACCCTATTTGGAATATATATATCATTTAGTCTTAAATTTTTAAAAGGGTTAAAGATGGATAAAATGCTAAACATTTACAACACTTTTAATCTAATAAAAAGATCAATTACTATATCAATTATTATCAATTCCACACAAGAAACATCAATTATTACAAATTCCACATAAGAATTTTTTACTTCTAAATATGAAACTACATCAATTATTACAAATTCCACACAGGAATTTTTGAGATCTAAGTATGAGAATACATCAATTATTACAAATTCCACACATGAATTTTTGAGATTTTTAAGATATTACTATATCAATTATTACCAATTCCACACAAAAAACATCAATTATTACAAATTCCACACAGGAATTTTTGAGTTCTAGATATGAAACTACATCAATTATTACAAATTCCACACAGGAATTTTTGAGATCGAAGTATGAGAATACATCAATTATTACAAATTCCACACATTAAGATATGAAAGTACAAGGAGTTCATATGAAATGTGAATTAAAAAATTTAAAAATACACATTAAAATTTCAAATGTTAGATTTTAAAATCATTAAATGATAACCATGAACATTGAACAATTATCTATGTCATAATAGCTTGAATCAATCAAAGAGAGCCCTATAAGAATCTAATAAGCTATAATCTATTACAAAAGATACTATGATCTATAAAACTTAAAGTTTAAACATTTCAACTTTAAATTGACAAAGTAGAGCTGCAAGCCCCTGCCTTAGAGTATGTCACGCAAGGAAAATATCGATGCTTGCTCTGGCTTGATGGATGGATAGACGTGCCATTAAAAATCACGTTAGGCTTCGAAAGTGAGGGTGGGCCAGAAAAAAAGGGAGCAGCACGGTCTCCGTACAGGGAGTCTTAGATAGGGGATTTGAATTGCGTTGGCCTCGCTAATAATTTGGTCCTCGCCCGAGAGAAACCGAGCAGTTGTTTCTCGAATCAAACCCAACATGCAGAAAAGCCTATTTTCTACTCTAATGAGTCGTGTCAGAGGACGTGTATATTTTCCTCCGGCACGGGTTGGTCTATGAGTTGTGGGTCTACGACCCTGGAAACCAAAATAAAGACCCACAGATAATTACAAGCAAAACTGTTAAACTTCATTCCATCCCCACGACAGGCAGGGACCTGGTAGGGGCTATAACAATGTTTGAGTTATTCATGGAGCTGAGCACGGGTGTAGTTCTGTAGACCGCAACAAGGCCCATACATCTGTGGGAGGGCTTGCAAGAAGACCCTTGTGTGCAATTTGATTTGTTCTTCTTTTCCAGAGATATTTGTTTGTGGCCTAGGAGAAGCTACAATGTGTCTATGGCAGAGTATCACTAGAATTTGTCTATGACACTTTGTTGGTGATTCGAGTGAGAGCCTTGTGGTTGTAAAATATTTTGTGGATAATGTCCTTTCTTTGGAGATCTGTTATTTTCTTGTAGTAGCATGGAGAGGCTCGTTGCTAGAATTCTCTTCAGATAACAAATAATATAGACGCCCTTCTCAAAGCCGCATATGAAATTCTAGATGAAGATGCTCATGTTCACAAAGGCGAACAAGCTGCAAACATATGGATGATATGGGGATACGCTGGCTCACAAAATAAGTTTCAAGTTGCGATGGCTGTGATCTTGAGCCCAATGTTGTTGAGTCTATTGATAGGTTTTTTCCAACCCAATTCTACAGATGTTTCCACTGGTGCCTCCTTATAACTCTCGTGGTCCATGAGATAGTCATCCTGGGAGACTAGTTCATGAAGGCATTGGTAATGCCTGTATGGCATTCACTGTATGTTGTATGCTGATGTTGTTCCTTTGCAAGCATCGAATCATTATAGTTCTATATAGAGGTTTTACTACCTTCAAATCCATGTTTCCACTGGTGCCTTCTTATAACTCTCGTGGTCCATGAGATAGTCATCCTGGGAGACTAGTTCATGAAGGCATTGGTGATGCTTGGATGGCATTCACTGTATGTTGTATGCTAATGTTGATCCTTTGCAAGCATCGAATCATTATAGGTCTATATAGAGGTTTTACTACCTTCAAATCCATTTCCTGTGAGAAATGGATTGGCATCCAAATTTGATTACTGTGGCATGGATTCAAAACATGAATATTTACATCACGAGAATAAGTGAGCACATGTTAAAGCATGCTTACTTTGATGGGATCGACAGAAATTGACTACAGTAAAGCTACTCGGTTTGACTGGGAGAAGATGGAATTCATCCTAGGCAAATAGCATAAGGAGTAAAGGCAACCTCATAGTCAAGAGAATGATGTTCACACGTAGCATGAGCCAATGGAAAGAGTAAAGGCACAACATTCAAGAGGTGAGTGGATACCCAGAACACTAATAGAAAAAATAATCAACCAGGGCCAAATAGTTTGGCTAGTGAAGAATAATAAATGTAGATTTTCTCATATTAATATCAGCAATACAGCGTCCTTGGGATCTAGAGTGTGAACTTTATGTGCATCCAAACATGTTTAAAAAATTCAAGAGTTTCGGGCCAATAATTGCCTGTGATGTTTAGTTTGTTCACAATCTCGTTACTTGGAAGAGTGCATAAATTTTGGAAGTCCCTGTAGTCTACTTATTGTACCCAGCAATACAAAAGTTGGGGACGATTGTGTATACAGACGATACCTACCATTATTTTTCCTTTCAATATGTTTCTTTCGTCATGTAATCAATATGTTTCTTTCGTCATGTAATTAACCAGGGCCAAATAGTTTGACGAGTGAAGAATAATAAATGAAGAAGATTTTCTCATATTAATATCAGCAATACAGCGTCCTCGGGATCTAGAGTGAGTGAACTTTATGTGCATCCAAACATGTTTAAAAAATTCAAGCGTTTCAGGCCAATAATTGCCTGTGATGTTTAGTTTGTTCACAATCTCGTTACTTATTGTACCTAGCAATACAAAAGTTGGGGACGATTGTGTATACAGACGATACTACCATTATTTTTCCTTTCAATATGTTTCTTTCATCATTTACATGACGAATCGCCAACTTCAAATATCAGAATTTAATGCCAACTCCAAATATCATGATTTAATGGTATGACATTTAATCAACCAAACATTTCAGCATTTCCCTTTATTAAATTTTTTTGGATTTAACTAAATATCAAATCAAGTCACTTCAATGTTCATGCTCGAACAAACCACGTCAGACTAACTTTATGAACAAACCCTTTATTTAAATTTTAGGGATTCACCAAAATCCTCGGATCAAATCTAGTCATTCTCCATGCTCAAACAATTTCCATTTCTCCATACCACGCAGATAGGTTCACGAGTTTCAATAATTATGCCATATGATATTTACCTGGCAAGCATGCTTTGGGCAGCGGACATGGCAGTTAGGAGTCTCTAGCATCAGGTCATTGTGCAGCTACATGGCACGCATGCGGTAGGCCACAACCACAGTTGCAGGGCAAAGTCATAATTCATGATTTACCAGGAGGGGCCGCCGAGGCATTTGAGATCACAACTCTGAGATCACGTCCACCAACATATGCAGGCCTCGTCGAAGATGACAGAAGAGATCCAAAAGATCTTCGAGAAAGGACCCTGGTGAGGCGGACTGGGGATTCAATTACAGTTGCTCCACCAAGATCCAAAAGATCTTCGAGAAAGGACCCTGGTGAGGCGGACTGGGGATTTTCTCAAGGACTTGCGCTTTTGGAGTTGGCAGGAATTGATAAATGCATTGAAGAACTACATTATCCAGTAAACAACTTGACAATATGTATGGATCATAGTTGGACCATGCACATTGGATAACATACTCATTCCTGCACCCCAGGGGATGGGTTGCCTCTATGATGTCGATCTTGTTCTCAGATACGTGCAGATTTTTCCCGTGTCTAAATTGTCCACTGGCACCGCAAAGCCCAGCATGAAGAGGGTGGGTAAGTATATTACAGAGGTTTTGTTAACTGTCAGTTCTGTCACCTGTGTGATGTACAGATTATTGAAGAGGGTCCAATTACAGTTGCTCCACCATGTGTGATGTACAGATTATTGAAGAGGGTCCAATTACAGTTGCTCCACCAGAAACTGTGAAGAAATTAGAGCAAAGTGCATGGCTACTAGCAAAGTGTGTAAGCTATGTTGGAGCTGCAACTGTTCAATATCTTTATAGCATGGACTCTATCAAGTATTCTTTTTGAGAATTGAATCCTCTTTTACAGGTATGCCTAATCACTTCAAGAATATTCTTTTTGAGAATTGAATCCTATTTTACAGGTATGCCTAATCACTTCAAGAATTGAGAGATAGGCTACTGACGATTCAAAATGAGATGTAGGTTACTCAGCATTAGTTTCTGGTTTTTATAATGCATAAATGGAATAATTGTGATACTAATCCTCAGACTCACAGCGGATTTTATTCAAATGTTGGGTTGAACGCAGACTTTGGCACCTTAAAGGAACAATGGATGGAAATCTCAAATTTCTTTTAAAACGGATACCACTACACTTCAATTTTACATGGAGGCGGACAATCCAGCTTATTCGAATCAAATCCATGATGCATGATGGAGAACTAGCAGCTTTCATATGACCTTATACAAAACAAACGTATAAAAGGTATGTATAAAAAACATGCTTACTTGAGAGTTTCTGTAAAAGAGATGAACTCTGATTCATTTTAATGAAAACTGTCAAACATGAATTCTTATTCGTTTTAATTAAAGCTATCAAATAATGAGCACATAAAATGAATTTAATGAAAATTATGAAACAGTCTACATATAAAAAAAAATTACATATAAAAAAAATTCACAAAGCAAAATTATGAAACAGTCTAAATATAAAAAAAAAAATCACAAAGCTCTGCTTTCAATCTTGCAGGTAGAAATTTCAATGTTGCAAGCACAAGCAAAGCACAAGGAACTGGTTGGAGTGCAAGTTGGAGTGCAAAAGTCTCAGTTGCACAGAACACAGGCTACTTATTCTATAGATAGTTGGAGTGCAAGACTTGGATGCTACTAAGTCTAAATTGTCCACTGGCACCGCAAAGCCCAGCATGAAGAGGGTGGGTAGTCTCATGGACAAGTATATTACAGAGGTTTTGTTAACTATGTCAGTTCTGTGTGATGTACAGATTATTGAAGAGGGTCCAATTACAGTTGCTCCGCCAGAAACTGTGAAGAAATTAGAGCGAAGTGCATGGCTACTAGCAAAGTGTGTAAGCTATGTTGGGGCTGCAACTGTTCAATATCTTTATAGCATGTACTCTAGCAAGTATTATTTTTGAGAATTGAATCCTATTTTACAGGTATGCCTAATCACTTCAAGAATTGAGATATAGGTTACTGACGATTCAAAATGAGATGTAGATTACTCAGCATTAGTTTCTGGTTTTTATAATGCATAAATGGAACAAGTGTGATACTAATCCTCAGTCTCACAGCGGATTTTATTCAAATGTTGGATTGAACGCAGACACTTTGGCACCTTCAAGGAACAATGGATGGAAATCTCAATTTTCTTTTAAAACGGATACCACTACACTTCAATTTTACATGGAGGCTGACAATCCAGCTTATTCGAATCAAATCCATGATGCAGAACTAGCAGCTTTCATATGACCTTATACAAAACAAACGTATAAAAGGTATGTATAAAAGACATGATTATTTTAAGAGTTTCTGTAAAAGAGATGAACTCTGATTCATTTTAATGAAAGCTGTCAAACATGAATTCTTATTCGTTTTAATTAAAGCTATCAAATAATGAGCACATAAAATGAATTTAATGAAAATTATGAAACAGTTTACATAGAAAAAAAATTCACAAAGCAAAATTATGAAACAGTCTACATATTAAAAAAAAAAAAAATCACAAAGCTCTGCTTTCAATCTTGCAGGTAGAAATTTCAATGTTGCAAGCACAAGCAAAGCACAAAGTGCTGGTTGGAGTGCAAGTTGGAGTGCAAAAGTCTCAGTTGCACAGAACACAGGCTACTAATTCTAAAGATAGTTGGAGTGCAAGAGATAGATGCTACTAATTCTAGAGATAGTTGGAGTGCAAGAGATAGATGCTACTAATTTTAGAGATAGTTGGAGTGCAAGAGATAGATGCTACTAATTTTAGAGATAGTTGGAGTGCAAGAGATAGATAAAGTGCAAAAGACTCAGTTGCACAGAGCACATACTAATTCTAGAGATAATTGGAGTGCAAGAGATAGATGGAGTGCAAAAGACTCAGCTGCACAGAGCACAGGCTACTAATCTTGGAGTGCAAAAGACTCAGTTGCACAGAGCACATACTACTAATTAATTGTAGAAAATAATTGAATGAGGTCCATAATATCCAGTAGAGAATAATCGGTAAGATCCATAATATCCAGTAGAGAATAATCAAGTGAGGTCCATAATATCCTGAG
>CBVK0100692452.1:0-11133 GCA_900067695.1 Picea abies
GTTACTGAAGGTGTTCGTCCTCTGTTGGAATACTTGTGTTGTCGAACATCTTCTTCCATTGATGCTCCATGAGAAACCATAGGTACATGAGTAAGTATTCCACATAGGGTTATCATATTTCCTTTAAACAATCCTATTCCTCCCAATGAAGGAATCATAACAGGTTTTCCTAAAAATTCCCAAGTACTTTATGTCATGATATTCACCTGTGTTTCCTCATCCAGGACACATTCTACATCGAAGTCTCCTATTTGTATTTCTATGCACTCCTTCTCTTTTAAGACTCTGGTAAACTGATGTCTTTGTGATCACTCAGGGTTTCTTTCATCTGCAATAATACAATCTTTGATTATTTCTGGTGTTCTAACATATCCTTAATCTCTTGACCCTCTTCATGGTTTTCTTGTCTCATATTCATCTTGTCAACTTTAGAAATCATTCTAGGGCAGTCCAAAACTTCATGTCGAGTAGCTTTACAACAAAGACAAATAGGACCTCTACCAGGGCATTCCTTAGCAAGATGTCCCGGTCTTCTGCAATTATAACAAAGAGTCAATCCTCTCTTTCTCTTAAATGATCCCCAACCTTTCATGTACTGCGCACTGGGATCACAATGATGCGGCTGCAAAAAATTCTTTCTAGGATCCTGCATCCACTTGTTAGTCAAAAAATTATTTATATGCATAGAAATAACATATCTTTCATTATTTCTATCAAATCTATTCATATCAAGTCTTCTCTCTTCTAGTTGTGCCCTAGTTTTCAGAATAGGAAAAAATCTATCAAACATACCTAGATCCATTCTTTCAAAACACAAAATTCTACTTATCTTACCTTTATCAGAGCACAAAGCTTTAAGATCTTACCTCTTTTCTTCATATCTGATTCCCTTCTTAGCACAAGTAGAATACTGTGCACCACAACAACAGATCTATGCACAGAGTTTTCTCTTTTCTTTAGTTCCCAACAATCACAGTTTCAGATCTCGACAATAGAACCATTTGTTGGCACAGGATCAGACCCAAGGTTCAACACTTCAACAACGCACCAAAAAAACCCTAACTATCAGCCCTTTCAGCAACACCTGTGAAGCAGATGAAGTCTCACCCGAGGTAGAGGCAGGGGAGGTTGCAGGACTTAAGTGTCTACAACCTAGCTGGGACACAGATCTATGATCACAGTACTTAATAGAGAACTTAGCCAATAACATTCATTAGTCTTTAACCCTTTTATTCACATCGTAGGTTAAAACCCTAGTTACAAAACAACGCGGTAGCAAGCATGTCTAACCATTCAGCATGTAGCATCAAAGCAGATCTAGCATTCATTTGCATCATAAATCATTAAGCATCAACTAGATCTATCATACATCTAGACTAAGAAAACAAGTACATAAACAACATGAACATCATAGCACCAAGCACATCGACACATGATATATGTGGATCACCCCAGTGTGGGGCTACGCCCACCAACTCTTCTTCTTCTTTATTAGCTTCTTCCAATATTTTTACATGTATAGAGCCACAATCCAACTCCGCATAGGAAAGGAGATCTGTGCGTACCTCACCAGATCTTGGAAAAAGGAAATAGGTTTCTCTAACCCCTCTATATTTCTTTGTAGAAAAACAACAGCCAATGTATCAGATGAGGCAAAAGAAAATATCAAAAATTCTTTAGAATAGTGAGGACTGATGAGCACAGGTGCTTCAATTAGAGCCTTCTTTATTTGGTTGAAATAATTTAATGACTCGACAGTTCATTTCACTTCGTTTCCTTTCCTAAGCATGGTTGTAATATGCTTAACCAGCTCGGCAAAATTAGAAATTAATCTCCTCATAAAGTTGATTTTACCCAAGAAAGATGGAACCTCTTTCTTATATCTAGGAAAAGGTAAGGTCTGGATGGCCTCTACTCTTCTTGGATCAATTCTTACCCCTTCTGCTAACACGATATGCCCCAATAATTTACCCTCTCTCATAGAAAACAAAGAATTCTTTGGATTGAGGGAGAGACCAAATTTTCTGCATTTCAGAAAAACTCTCCTCAGATGATGACAATGCTCTTTATCATACCTTGAGAATACTATAATGTCATCCAGATAGATGACTACAAATTTGCCTTTCTCCCCAACGAAGGCAATGTCCATGGCTCGTTGGAAATTTTCTCCTGCATTCATCAATCCAAAGGGCACTTTAGCATACATGAATGTGCCCCATGGAGTAGTGAAAGTTGTCTTCTCTCTCTCTTTAGGAAGGATGGAAATCTGATTGTAGCTAGAGAATCCGTCAATCATTGACAACCTGGATGAACCAATCACTCTCTGCAAAATGTGTTCCATCTTCAGCAAGGGGTAGTTATCCTTTTTGGAGCTCCTGTTCAAATTTCAGAAATCAACACATAACCTGATTTCTCCATTCTTCTTCCTTACAGGCACCAAATTAGCCACCCATTCTGAAAATCTCAAGGGGATGATGATTTGGGCATCCAACAACTTTTTTACTTCCCTTTCCATAATAGGCAGGAGAATGGGGTTTGTCTGTCTAAGTTTCTGCCTGAAAGGTTTGGGCTCCTCTTTCAAAGGGATTTTGTGTTCCATGATGTATGTGTCATATGTTCTTAAGTCTTCATATTTCCAAGAAAAAACATCAACAAACTCCCTCAAAATATTAATATACTCAACCCTTTGATCCTTTGAAAAACTGCTAGACAATTTGACATACCTGGGATCCTCCTTTGTTCCTAAATTGCATTCAGTCACATCAGCCTCTTCAGTTGAACCTTTAACCTTCACAACAACATCATTTCTATCAAACAATCTCTCCAAAGGGATCTCGTCTGCAATTTTATTCATGAAAGCATCATCATGAGGGGTTTCTTTATCATCTTGATCCTGATCAATATGAAAATTAGAGAATTCATCCACAGTCTCAAGAAACCTTTTTGTCTCAAGATCATCCTCAAAAACCTTCCAATGTTTGACATTGTCAGGAATAGAGGGTCTGTATTTTACTTCCACCTCGTTCTTGATCTTTGGGGGCAAAGGGACCTTGAAATTGCTTGTTGAGACAATCAATGAATATTCTATAGAGTTATTCTCTCTTGGAACAAATGAGATATTAAAATCCAAGAAGAAACTATCAATAAGATCCCATACTTCATTTTTGTAGGCCCTTAACCCGGGGTGCTTAGCTTGATACAAATTTCCGACCTAATGTACAATTAACTCAGCATCTCTAAATACTGCTAGCTCCTTAATATTCATACCCTTTGCAACTCTCAGACCCAAAACAAGATCTTCACACTCTGCCACATTGTTTGTTGTTTCAAAATCAAGCTTATAAGATAGAGGTATGGTCTCTTGGGTAGGGGAAATGAAAACTACCCCAGCCCCAACACCTTCTTTGGAAGAGGCTCCATCAAAAAAAAAAATCCAAACAAAGGCATTTGAAGGAGGGTCTTCACAAGAAATTATGGGATGCTTTCTAATTTCAATGGTTTCTTGAGGACTATCAGCGAATTGTAGCATATTGGTTCTTAGATTAGTGTCTACTGCAAAAATGGGGTGATTGGTCAGATTTTCTTCATCATTGATGATGTAAGCAAGTTGTGCTTCCCTATAAAGTATTTTTTGTTCACCCCCAAACACAGGAATAGTGGCATATGAAAGATCCATTTGTAAGGTTCCCCCAAGTCTTTTTATCCAAGATCTAGACAAAAGCATCCAAAACTTAGGGGGAACATCAACCACTACAATATCTATGACCACGCTCTTCATTGGCAATTGGAACAAAGATACAACCAAGTCTTTAATAACCCTGAGGCATTTCACCTTCCTGGAATCAAATGAGTACAGGTCATGACATGTCTTTGTTACCTCCAACCTGAGCTCCTCCATGACAATATTAGGCATGAGATTGTGAGATGCCCCTAAATCCATCAAGCAGTTGTGAAGCACCTTATCATGGATGTTCAATGATGTATAGAAAGGAGGGGAGGATTCATCTCTATCCTCCACTAAAGGTCCTAGTATGACAACAGTCTTTTCATCTTAGAGGTTGACTGAATCTGTGGAATGAGATGAAGGCTCAGGTTGCAACACTTTGGAGAGGTACCTCTTGAAATCCTCATTTCTAACAAGCTCCAAGAAAGGCACATGGATTTTAATCTTTTGAATCTCATTCTCAAAACTAAAAGAGGAGGGAGGTTTCGGGAACTCCTTCACTTCTGGGACAAGGTTCTTGATCACTGATTGGGGGTTCTATGCCTCCTTTTCTTTGTTGCTAGATGCCACTTCTTTAACACGATGTTATGTTCTATTGGGTTGTTCAGGACTATTAGGATTTCCCTCTTTCTTTTTGGATCTGAGGTTATATCTAATTGGTTGGATATTGGTCCTTTCCCCTTTGCTCATCTCATTTAGTTGGCTATCCATGAGGGACTCTTCATATGTGAACTGAGTTAAAATGAGGAAATGAAGAGGTGTCACCTAGGCAATGGATTTCAGGATCTGCATCTTCTCCCTCTCCTTCATCAGTAACCAAATTATTTTGGAGAGGGTTCAGGACCTTTTGATCATCCCTATTTCTTTGATTTCTCTGGATGATCTAAGGGGCATTATTTGGTCTTATGAAATTACCCATGTTATCAGTATTTTGAGCGCTCTTATAGCCTTGTTTCCCTTTAAATTCAAGTTTCTCCATTTCTGCAGAAATTGATTTAACTAGCTTAGTCAACTCATCTACTTGAGGGTGGGAAGCAGAGGGGCCAAAGGTTGAAGCTTCAGACCTGCCTTTTCTTCTGTCTCTATCAATCTTACTCCTAAGTTTGTCAACTGCAAGTATATTGGATTCTACTTCAAGGGTTGCATCTTGCATATGAGCCAAGGAGGAAGCTCTTCTTTCTCTTAGCAGGAGGAAAAACTCAGGGTCGAAGGCACTAGCATAAGTGATCTTGCCAGAGGTCTCAGTAGGCTTAATCTCAATGGGGATCTTATTGTACATTTTATTAAATCTCTTGGAGAAGTTTGAGACAAATTCCCCTTCTTCTCTCTTAAGAGATATGAACTCTGTGATGTAATAGAGGAAGTATTTTTTATCCCCCCAATGTCTTAAGAATGCATCATCTAGAGCTACAATCCCATCAATAGATCCAGGAGTCAGAACCCTGAACCATTTTCTAGCCTCACCATCAAGGCTCTGTACAAAAAATCTCAACCAGACATCTTCATTTTCAATATTAAGATTATTTGCATAACTATAGAAAGTTGCAACGTGTTCTTCTCAGATCTACAGTTATTTCCTCCTCTCCTGTAAACTTGGGCATGTACTTGAGGTAATGTCCAACTGGAAGGGAATTCATAGGCTGAGGTAAAACAAGAGGGGCATACCTAGCAGCCACTATGGCATCCATTCTATTTCTAGGAAGATTAGTGCCTGCCATTTGGATGTGGACTATAGGATAAGCAGGGGGGATGGGGTTCGGACAGGTGAAACTGGAACTGTGTTTCTAGGGTAGAAAGGAAAAGAAGTTCTCCCCTCTTTAGATACAACAACTATGACAGGAGGAGGAGTAGGGAGACCCAAAGTGGGAAAATCCTCTAAACCTCTGGGTTTGAACCACTTCACAATCTCAGGGGAAACAGGGGTGTCAAATCTCTCTTCTAAATAAGGCCTAGAAGGGGAGAATTCAAAAGGGACACTCCCAAATTTTAAACTTCTGGAAACTCCAACAGATGGTATAATAGGAGAACTAGATGCAACTACTGGAGTTTTTAAAGAAGAGTGATGTAAATTACCAGAATCACCTGATACAACAACTGAAATCTCTTCTTGAGGGGTCTTTCCCTTTCTAATAATATTTTTTGGGTAAGCTTCAGGTGTAGCCAGAGGCAGCTATGGAGTAGACCCTGTGTGTCTGCCTTTGGGAGCCATAACTGAAACAATGGAGTCGCCAGGTGCAATTTGCAATATTCAAGTTACTGATTTCCGATGCACCTTCAGAATCAAAATTTCTTTGTCGTTTTATCCCAGGGAAATGTCTTCAATTATTCCTCTATAACAGTGCCAAGAATGTTATCACTGAGAGTCACCCTCAGATTACATGAGGGTGAGCCCAGTACCCATCAAAATATTTGGTGTATGTTGGTTTTATGAGTGGAGGTCAAATGGGAAAAACTCAGTACAAGAATGATATCAATACGGGAAATGGACAAGCAATGCACAGGGATGTTGGTTTTATGAGTGGAGGTCAAATGGGAAAAACTCAGTACAAGAATGATTTCAATACGGGAAATGGACAAGCAATGCACAGGGATGTGAGGGCCTCATTAAATTCAATCAGTGATTTGAGTTGAAGTGCGAGCATATGGAAGACTTAGTGAGAACGGTGGACAAATATGCCATGGGCATCCGGATTTCAAGCAACTTTGGTGAAGAAAAACTCAGGCTCAAGAAAAATATTGAACTTAAGCTTCAGACACTGAAATATGTCATAGAAACATAATGATCAAACCTACATCACAATGCTACTACAACAACTCGACTGGATCCTCCATGGCTGAGCCTTTCAGTGTAAGGGGAAATAAGGTAACAAGGAAGCTCACTAAAATGGGTCACAACAATACTGTAATAAAACCTACATTATAATAGAACTACAACCCTCGACTGGATCCTCCATGCCTGAGTGTTTTAGCACAATTTTTACAAAGAGGTGAGAGAAGTTGACTTCTATTAATGCGAAAGTATCAAATTTTATACATAACCCCATAACAGTTCTAGCATCAAATTATTACAAAATAGGGAGCTCTGCTCAACCAATTGATGACCATAAAAAAATATCAAACTGATATATTTATACTTAGACCTATCCAAAACTATGAGGAGTACGATCTGGAAATGCCATTCAAATATTTGTGTCTGAGTAGTTCTTTGTCAGACTAGGGGTGTTTCCCTCTGTCAGACGCAAACCAGGTTCAATGAGGACCTATAGAAAACTAACCATCGTTGTACCCTACTAACATTCTGACCTCCTTGGCCATAACTATCGAGCCTTCCATTTATGGGTTGAGTTGATGTTTCAACTACCAACCTCTACCTCATTAACTGAATCTTCATCAGGATTAGAGTGCAACGAGACGAACGATCTGCAGAAGACCACCTGTGGCACTTGGATTGGACGTCGAGGTCGTGGAAGTCAACCCTCACTCATTGGTTGATCACTCCTTGGGATTGGAGTGTGATAGTATAAGTGTCAGGCGACCACTTGTCGACCTGGGATAGGGCGTTATAGGCACATGTTCATATCAAGGCTGTGAAAAGTGGTTTGGAACTTCACCACTTTCAGGCCTGATGTGCACCTCCTTCTAACACATTGCCTCCCCACAAAACCACGGTTTTGATATTGGCTCGCCTGTGCATGTTGTGGCCCCGATATGACTAGCGATTGTCGATCTAGAGGGGAGCTGAGATCTAGGTGCCCTAGCTACTTTTAGTGTCTTTGATGAACTTTTATCCACCCGCTAACTGTGGAGTCCTTCCATCTGCATTTAGAGATAGTGCCACATTGAAGATGTACATGGGAAAATGCCATTGTAATTTCCTTTGCCTAATTTGTGCACAAATGGTTGTCACATATGAAATTGAACAATTGTTATGTGATAACATGACCCATCCAAAGGGGAAAGGTTTGTAGAACCTACTTGCTTGGACCTGGAGGAAATCAACTAGTTGTATAGAACAACTGTGTGAGATAAACATTATGTGAATCCAACTGCATATGGGATACTCAATTGGCAAAGCATCACCTCATGTGTGTTAGACTCAGATACAAGCTTAGAAAATTGGCAGCAGAGGTTACACAAAGTATCCAAAAGAATATGCGCAAGAATAGACCGTGCAGTAAGATGGGTAGGTATCGAGATAAGGGAACCTCCCAGCTTCCATGGGGTGAATGAACTAGAAGCATTCTTAACATGGTACAAAGATTAAGTGTTAGAAAATTAGAGGCTCTTAGCCTTGGATATAGCATTCAAGGAAACACTTGCAATATGGTGGGGTGCGCACAAAGAATCAGTGAAAAACTGGTACCAGTGTAAGTTGTTCTTGTGCATAAGGTTTAGCACAGAACAAGGAAACAACCAACTAGAGAAGTATGATGGACATGTGCTAAGCCCTAAACAGTGGCTCATTACCCCTTAATTGGGGAATATTACATTAGTAATGTTATTTTATTTATGTCGGCTTGAGTCCATTAGTTGTAATTGTACCTCCTAGTCTCCTATATATACCAAGGATACATTTTCATTTGGAATCATCTGGTATTTGGACATTTATGTGGGGTATAAGGAGGTTTCCCCCTTGACGAGGATTATTACCTGAAATTATCTCTTTTTCAAGGCATTGAGTACTTATTCTAAGGTTTTTCTATGCTATATTGATATTTGGTTCTTAACATATGGTATCAGATCTCAAGGTCTTGGGGTTTCGCTGCTACATCTGAGACACCTTGGAATTTTCTCTATAAATAGTTTGCTATGACTTTTCAAAAAGAAACCTTTGGATACTATTTATTAGACGAATCAAGGTACATTGGGTTAAAATTTCACCTCATGAGTCCTTATACTTTAGGAGATACATCCTGTGTAAGATAGGGTTCTGGAATCATCCTAAATTGAGTCATCGCAAAATTTTCTCTATAAAAAAATTTATGTAATGTTTCAGAACTTGAAATCTGTAGAATATTCACAAAAATTATTAAATTATTTTTGATAAATAATTCATCTTCTGGTTCATCTTACATTTCTAGATACACCATGTGGAAGATAGGGTTTTTGACTAGTCTCAAGCAGGTGTTCCGGGTAAAACAATCATAAATTCTTCCTAGAGTATCCAATTTGGGTGAGACTAGTTGCATTGGATAGTGGATAGTTTTTAGTATTTATGTTACAAGTTTCATAATTTTATACCAATTATTTTGTGTGGGGCATGCTATACAAGTGATATCTCCTGGAAAGGCCAAAAATCAGCAAGTTGTGGGGAAGTTACCATAAATTCTACTTGGCACATCCAATTTTGATCAAACCTGTGGCATTATAGAGAAGAAATATCAGAGAACTATAAAAAAGAAAATTTCATACCCAGAAGGGCTAAAATTTTGGAGATACAATAAAAGAAAGATTTTCTAGAAGAACCACCTCAAAATCAAGGTTTAAAGTGATACTTGGCCAACATGCCACCAAAAAAGGGAAATTCTACACCAAATAAGCCTCCAGATGGTCCTACTTGGACTCTTGATGAAGGTGAAGAAATTCGTAGGGACATAAATGATTTACAAAAGAAGACAGTAACAAAAGATGAACTACAAGAGATGATGGATTCAACGGAAGCTAAGTTGGAGGCAATAAATACTAAGATGGATGGTTTAAAAGGGGAGATCATGGAAGGATTGAAAAAAATCCTAATAGAGAGGACACCTAAAAGTGAAAATGTATCCCATGAAATTCATGATGAGGACATAAGGAAGATGAATCAAGAATGGAGAAACTCTAAATTTGGGTTGAAGACCAACCACTTTCCTAAGATCGATATGAAGAAGTTTGATGGAAAGGACCCAATCACATGGATACTTCAGATGGAGCAATTCTTTGATCTACATAATGTGCCACATACACAAAAGGCACAAATTGCTCTTTATATTTAGAACCCAATCAATTTGTGTGGTATTGATTTCTTTGTTCTCGCAAATGACTCGTCACTTGGACAATTTTCATGGAAGAAATGATAGCACACTATGAGGATACAAGGAGAAATACCTTCTTTAACCAATTGATAAATCTCAAGAAAAAGGGTTTAGTTACAAAGCACATTGAGAACTTCCAAATATTGAATATAAAGGTAACATATATTCCAGATGAACACTTGATTGATTTATTTAGAGGAACTTTAAGGGATAACACTCAACATGAGGTTCATCTTTGGGAACCCAAAACATTGGAGAATGCATTTAGGGTGGCAAGAAATGTTGAAAGTAAAAATATGGCTATGGCTACTAGAAGGACCACTTGTAACATCTATCAAGAGAATAGTGTTCCTTCTTCTAAAACACGTCAACCTACCAGGTTGACACCTCAACAATTGGAGGAAAGAAAAACAAAAGGTTTATGCTTTAATTGTGAGAGAAAGTATAGTAAGGGACATAAGTGTGGTGAGAAGAAATTATTCTACATAGATTGTGAAGATGAAGAAGAACAAGAACCATCTCAAGATGAAAATGTAGACATGATTTCTTTTGAAGAGTTGACTCCCACGATATTGTGTAATGCATTGGTTGGAATTAGCACTTGTCAAACCCTCAAGATCGAAGGATATATCAAAAAGAAAAAGGTAACATTCCTAATTGATTGTGGTAGTACTCATAATTTCATTCACTATAAATTAGCCAAAGCTCTCAATTGCTTTGTATATCCATAACCAAAGTTTAAAGTAATGATTGCAGATGGAGGAACTATCAATTGCTTAGGAAAATGCAATAAGATCAATCTTACTATGGGGGAATATGTAATGAATAGTCCATTGATTTCTATACTCATGGGTGATGTTGATGTCATACTAGGAATCCAATGGTTACAATCATTAGGAACAATGACTTTTAATTTTCAAGAAATTTTCATGAAATTTTCATTGAAAGGAAAAGAAATTGAGTTAAGAGGTATCACATGGAAACTCAATAAGGTGATCAACTCCAATGGCATGAAAAAATTATTGAAAACGGGGCATCAAGCTGTAATTGCACAACTATGCTCACTAGATGTTCAAACATCTAAGCCATCTATTCCCCTAGATCTCCAAGGGATCATTGATAAGCATTCCAAAGTATTTGAAGATATTCTCAAAGGTCATCCACCCACTTGAAATCATGATCATGATATTCACCTAATTCCTGGGAGTGTTCCTCCTAACATCAGGCCATATAGATACCCTTATGCCCAAAAGAGTGAAATTGAGTGCATGGTTGAAGAAATGTTAGAGGCTATCATTATTAGACCTAGCCAAAGTTCTTACTCTGCATCGGTGGTAATGGTATTCAAGAAAGTTGGATCATGGCATCTGTGTCCATATTATAGAGAGCTCAACA
>CBVK0100692453.1:0-11133 GCA_900067695.1 Picea abies
TTTGTTGTGTTATGTGTTTACTGTTCACTGTTATTTGCTGGTTATTATCTACACCTTGAATGTGAAAGTTTCTCTAACTTATGTGTTTTCAAATTGATCCTTTTGCCTAAGCACACTTAATTTAAACTTGCAAATATTTCAAAGTTACAAGCCTCTTCATTTTTAGATCAAGGAACCAAGCAAAAAGTCCGAACCATAACCAAAAGAAAGTCCAAACCATAACCAAGAAAAAGTCCAACCAAAAGCCAAAATCCCAATTGCAGCAATTGCATCTGCACTCCCCCTCCAAAATTGTGCACCACTAGTCCTTATGCAGTTGTGAGAGTGAGAGTGACAAATGATCTCTAGTTCCCTCTATTTATTATGCTCTATCTCACTTGACTCGACCGAATTCTCTTTTTGGAGGCTAATAACTCAATATTAAATATTTTCTTGAGTCGACTTGTCTCCTAGGGTTAATGTCCAATGTTTTAGGGTTTCTCTTGCTTCCCTAAATATTATAGTCTTGTCAAAGGTTACACATGGAGTTTAATATCTCCTGCAACTATCATAATATCAACAAGTTGGTCATTTTAAATTTCTTCTTAAGGTTGGTTTTCACATGGTTTAAAATTTTAGGGTCACTACCAATGAGGATAAGGTCATCAACATAAAGAACAAGTATTATGAGATGGATTCATATTTTCTTGGTATATACATTAGGGTCAAAATGACATCTAGAAATTCCGGTGTCAAGAAGAAAGTTTTCCATTTTTTCATACCAAGCTCGAGGAGCTTGCTTAAGACCATAAATAGATTTCTTAAGATAAAAAACAAGACTGGAGTCATTATGGACATAGTCAGGAGGTTGTTCCATGTAGATTTATTCTTGCAAATCTCCATGCAAGAAGGAAGATTTGATATCCATCTGATGGACCTCCCATTTATGTGAGGCAACCACGGCTAGAACAAGAAGGATGGATTTCATTTTGGCTATGGGGGAAAAGGTTTCATTATATTCAATGCCTTCAACTTGAGAGAACCCTTTGGCAACTAACTGAGCTGTGTGTCTTTAAATAATTCCATTTGACGCATACTTAGTTGTGTACACACATTTACATCTAACAAGTTTTCTTCCTCTAAGAAGAGGTACAAGATCCCAATTTTTTTTTCCATTAAAGAGCAATATTCTTCATTCATTATTGTATCCCAATCTGGATAACCTGAAGCTTCAACAAATGTTTCCGGATCATGAATCTCCGAAACTTGATCCAAGGGAGAAGAGGCTCGCTGGAACTATGAATGTGTTTGATGATGATATGAAGGATCACCAACTGCTTCTCATGTTGAATTGACCCATTTGGGAAACGATGGTACTGGTGCAGGTTCATGTTCCTTAGACTCATCTAGAGGAAGGTGACCAGGTGAAGGTGGATTTTCGTTCTCACTGTCATCATCTAAAGAAGAAGAAACCAGAATAGGAATAGAAAATGGCACAAACATCGAAGATGGCCTGAAGGCCAAAGATGGCACAAATGTCGAATTAGGCTCACAGGACAAGACATTTTCATTAAATTTAACATCTCTTCTAATAATAATTTCATTGGAATGAGGTTAAAGAAGTCTATAACCTTTGACATCTTCAAAATATCCAACAAAAATTTACTTCTCACTTTTAGGCTATAAAGCTTTCATTTTCTCATCAAGAATGTGAGCCCATGCTACATTACCAAATACACAGAAACACAGAAGTGGATTACATTTGGTTTAATCTTATTCCATTCTTTTTTCAATGTTATATTTTTAAGATCCTTTGTGGGAGTGTGATTTACTATATAATTTTCACAATTGATGGCTTCAGCGCAATAATGGAGACTTACTCCCTTAGATTGGATCATACAATTTGCCATTTCTTTTAATGTGTGATTCTTCCTCTCAACAACACCATTTTGTAGTAACTTGTACTTTTTTTTTCCACATATTCATCTCCATTATCTATTCTTAACCTTTGAAGTTGACGTCTAGATTGTTTTTCTACAAGGGTCTTATAGGCCAAGAACTTATAAAAAACTTCACTCTTAAGTTTTAAGAAGTAAACCTGAGTGGGTCTAGAGAAGTCATCAATGAAATTTAATAAATACTTGCACCCAGAGAAAGAAGGAGAAGAAAGTAAACCACACAAATAATTGTGAACAAGTTGCAAAGGGTTTGAGGCATACCAAGAGGCACATTTGTCAAAATTGTCCCAATGATGTTTGTCGACAACATAACCGACACAAACACCATCTCTGTAAGAAATGGGAGGAAGAACAATCATCATCTATTGATTACATAGTTGTTGCAATGAGTGATAGTTTAGATTACCAAACCAATCATGCCAAGTTTGCTCAAGTCATCGCTATGAGCAACAAAAATTGATGGAAAAGATGATGACCCGAAGTTGTGAAACTTGTACAACCTAGTAATATCATTAGTGATTCTATTTGCAAGGACATGCTTAAGATATTTTAAATCCTTGATTACAACTTGGTGAGGTGAAAACTCTACGGTTTTACCTTCACCTAAATGAGTGACATGATATACTAATAAAAGGTTGTAGGAAAAACTTGGAACACATAATACATAATTCAAATGACCATTATCTACCTAAACTATTCTAGACCCTACAACACTAATAGATCTATCATCACTAACAAATAGTTTCTTGGTGTTACATTCATTTAGAGAAAAAAATATGAATTTATCCTTAGCCATATTATAAGATGCTCTAGAATCAATAAGCCACTCATAAGAAGAAGAAGTAGAAGTTGCATTGAAGGAGAACCCAAAAGAAAAAAGTGCATGTCCATGAGAAGACGAAGAAGAAAAAGAATCGATATCGATGTTGTGCTTATTTATCACTACTTCTAAAGCTTCCACATTCTTAAAACATTTGGACTCCACATGACCATGTTTCCCACAAAAGTTGCAATGTCTTTCAGTCTTCTTACTTTTATATTTTTCTCCTTTGTCACCATTAGGAGCTAAAGCTGGCTGAGAGGGTTTGGGACCCTTGTTTTTCTTGTTGTTGTGGCAAGGATGTTGCTTCTTGGGATTCTTGGATTTATCTTTCTACTGAGCCAGTAAGGCTTTGTTGGAGGTACATGCAATGTTGATCACTCCAAGTTTCACAACTTTATCTTTCTCTCTAATCAAAGCATCATAAAAATTATCAAGAGAGGGATTTTGTTAATCACTCCCTAAAGCTTCTATGGTGGCATAAAAGGTAGATACAAAAACAAAAAATGCACTACCAAGCTCAGAAAGAACAATGTAGATGCATTGATCTTTCTTCAGATCTATTTTGTAGTCTATACTTAAAGTCTAAGTGTTTTGAACTTAGATAAATAGTCTTCAATGCAAAGAAAATCATTGGGACTTAAAGTCATTAATTGATTTTCTATCTGGTGGGCTCGAATAATATTGTGTTTACCAAACACAACTTCAAGCTTTTCCCAAGCTTTATCTAGGACATCAATTCCTTGAAGGTGAAACCTTAAAAAAAAGAAATGGACATTCCAATTAGTCCACATACTTCGTCATTCTTATTATCCCATTTGAATTTATTTTCATCATCAATGGTTTCTTGTTCTTTTCCCAAGGTAATATGGTACAATCATTTAATTTTTAACACATCCTCCATATGGGATTTTTGTGAGAATTAGTTGGTACCGGCAAGAAAAATATCACTGGGAGAAGCCATATTAAATATGCGTTGAATATAAATTTAAAGGTTGAAATTGATGGTATTGATAGAAAGTTCTCAAAAAAATAGGTTGTTTAAAAAAAATGCATTGAAATCAAACTTCGGATGTGAAAGTTATTCCCTTTTTAAAAAAGGGAAAAATGGTAACCAAAGAGCCACGTGGCAAGTAGAAGATGGTCCATGTGGCGATGCTCCTCCCAACTCTGCCTATAATCTCACTTTTAAATATGTTACTTATGAAGAGAGTGACTTTTATAGAATAAGTGAGAATCACTTTTACAATGAAGTTACTTTGTAAATGAAAGTTGCATGCAAAAAATAACTTAAAATAAAATATCAAAGTTATTTAATAGTGATTTTCTTTTATAAATAAGTGAAATGCACTTTACAACAAATGCATGAAATTTTCTGAAAAAAAAGTAACAAAAAAATTACTTGAACTCAAGACCTCTTACTAAGTAAAGTAACTTTCAACCAAGTGAGCTAGCGCAAAACACATTATAGTCTTAAGAAGAAGGATTGGAGGTGTTTTTGTTGTTGTGGAAGATGGTCTTGGAGTGTGTGCTCAATAAAAACTTTTTCTTCATGCATTCACAAGTAAATTTGTTTTTCTTCTCTTCTCAACAACAACAAAGGTTAGATCTCAATTAATTTACCCGACAAATGCAATTTTTCCCTCTCTTTTTGATTTACCGAGATCACACAGAGCACACAACAAATAGCATACATAGAAAAGAAATCATTTTCCGTTATGTTTCTCATTTGTCGAGATCACTCAGAGCATAGTGAAAAAAACATACATATATTGAAAAGAGTAGCAACTTGGAAATAAAAAACAAAAAACTGAAATAAATCCAAAATATTTTCTCTGTAAAAATTTAAAAGGGTGTATTCATGCTTTATACCTTTGGATCTTAGTGAAATGGTTGTATCTTGGGAAAACAAAAACCTTTTCGAGTGAAACAAAAAGTGTTTTGAACTTAAACAAGCACTCCATATACCATGAAATAGTCCTCTCAACCTGTTATTCCCTATCCTAGGGATAACTAAGGAGGTCATGTCTTGAGGCCCATAGGTCCTAGACATGGAGTGCCGAGAGCTAGACGACTTGATATTGGCCCGAGAGGGCCCATCTTTTCTTCAGTGCATCCCATCTATTAGCAACAACAACATCCATCCCACTAGCCTGGTCTTGAAGTAGCAATTAGTCTTGCTCCATGAGGTAATGAGTCTAGGTATCATGGTATGTGCCACTATGATTTTCAAAGCATTTGGATATGTTGCACTGAACTCTCCTTCATTTCATAACATTTTCTTGGAAATTATGCTCTTTAACTTTTTTATACCCGGGGGGTGACAAAATTCCCTAATAAGTTGGTTCCTCTATAGGATGAGTTTACACTGGGCGGGTCTATGAAAGGTCATCGTCCATTCCTTCCATACTTACCAATTTTCATCAGTATTCCTCTCAGCTTCCCCTGCCTTGGTTCGGGCATTGGGTTTTCCACACTAGGAAGGGTTTTACCTTGCCTTGTGGGAAGAAGGGGCTAAAGGCCTAGAGGGTAAAAGTAGCTGGAAAGAATTAAAAGCCAAAATGAAACCTTTGAGATGCTTCACCCAGGGATTCTTGAGAAAGAACTAAAAGGATTGTCAACAAGAAAAAGGGGCCGTAAGATAAAACAAAACTCAAGGTACTAGTTGGTGGATGGGAGGTCTCATCATGAGCCGACCTATTAGGTCCATGGGAATGTAGTGGTATGACACTACCATCTATCTAGTCACCAAACTAGAGTAGTGGCTCTTGGTGGCATAGCTAAGGGAAATGGGGTCTCATCACAAGCCAACCTTCTCATTTCTGTGAAATGCTTGTGGGTAACACTGTCACCTTTGGTCACCACGCCAGAACAGTGTCCCCCAACTTTTCCCTTGAAAAGAAAAATACCAAAAATCAATAAGACTAAGAATAAAAGGCATTGAATGGGCTAGGAAACAAAGGGAATCCATGATAAGGTGCAACTCACCCTCTGTAAAGGAACACACATGAAAGACCTACATTTCCATGTTATCACTACACCCTCAGCCCGAACACTTCCCCTACACTATTTCACACACTTGCATGACCTAGATTGGCTCTCACCTAGAAAACACCCCAAACTTGAGGAGGATTATCCCAATAGGACATCCTGACACCCTCTCCAAACCTAACTTGTTAAACTACATAGCGTCTTTGAGCATTTGTCTAGGTAAAGGAGGGTTTGATGCACATGTTTGGGTAATTTGATTATTGTATGTGATTGACATTGCTATGATCCCTATGAATTATGAGCCCATGGTGGGAATACTTGTTGTTGCTACACGATTGTTCCCGATGGACAGGTACATATGGGGAGATGATTAACTCGAACCTCCATGGGGATGAAATCCCACAAATGGATGTTGTGACCCCAACTAGGGGCAGGGAGATGTCATACACTTGCACAAAGAGGAAATGAATTTTCACCAAGGACACTTTGGAAAACCTATATCTAGGGGGATCTTGCTCTTCCACCTAAATGTGTGCCTTGGGAGGTCCTTGATGTCACCTTTGTGACCCTAGACGTCACCCAATGTTAGGATCGACATTATGGAGGCAGTTGTGTGCTAATTGGCATGCATAGCATCATCCAAGGGCTTGATAGGCCTAACATTTTGCAAATGAGGCCCAACGTTCCACCTAAGAGGATCAACGTCACCCTAGAAGGGCATGAAATCACCTCTAAAAGTGATTTTAGGGTTTAATTTAACACATTTATGTAAAAACTAGATCTTTGATGTAATTTGGCCATGTCGGCATTTTTGATGACCTAAATTTAATTAAAGGTCATAAGTATTGTATAAATAGAGAGATAAAACTCTCATTTTATCATGATTCACTAATCACACAAATGGTGGTCTGAAGTTCGACCCTCTTTAAGGGTTATTGGCTGAAAGTAAGTGGTGCACAACTTTTGGGGAGGCAAATCTTGGTGTATTTTGGCAAATTTTCATGTGGAGGATCTTCAACTAGGGTTTATTCTTGATTATTCTTGGTGAAGTAAGTAGAAAATATGCATTTATTTTTTGTGAATGAATGCTTATGGTGAATTTAATTGTTTCATGTCAAATATTATGAAATTGCTTGCTTAAAACCCTAGGAGAAAGACATGTGTTACTATATTTTTCTCTATAATCTTCCACTTGGTAAGATTTCTTGAAAGGCATCTATCTAGAAGTAGATACTAGAGCCCTACATTGTAGCACTCTAGTAACCCTAATTCATTGCCCATGGCATATTTTATTTCAATTTGTCTAAGGAAAAGAGAAATCGTTAGGGCCTAATTTTTTATTACTTTCTAGCAATTATCTCTAGGACTTGGGTTTTTGAGGCCTTGGGTTACCAACACCTCTGTTATCATCTCCATCCCGATATGCTAAATATCATCATCACTATTTTTCCCTAAGAGTTTGTTGTTTTCATCATTGACTCCATTACCATATAAGGCACTAGTCTACCCATTACAAGCGTTGATTGATGAACACCTTCTCTTGAACAATTTTCAGAACATCTTCTCTTGAACACCTACTAATTCCAACTAACCTTAGATTAGCCTAAATCACTAACCTACTTGATGTTGTTGCAAAATATTGATACCTCCATCTAAAAACAACAAATTAACCATAAAAGTGATATGTTATGCTAACTATGCATTTCTAAGACTGCTTGTGACTATCTATTAACAATTTGCCTAGTTAAAGCTATTATTTCAAGTCTTTTATCAAGCATTTTGAAGCATAATCATTGTGGCTGTTACAAAACTATCATTTGTTGTTATAAACTTTTATACTGATGCAATTTTATATCAACTAGTACATTTGTTAAGAGTTCATTGTCTTATGGAGCACTAATATCATTTTGGTACTTGGAAAGTGCCCATTTTTTATTTGTTGTCTTGTTCTGGGTAGGTACACAATACTATTTTCTTGCTTCATTTTCAATAAGACTTAAATAATCCTTTTAACTTGAGTGACCTGTGAGAGGGGAGGGACTTTATTTTATCATTTTCCTTAGCCTTATGAAACCCTCAGGTCACTGGGGAAGTCTCCCCAGGGTATCCTTGACATACTCCAAAATAGAAGGGATTTCCTATTAAGGTGAAAATCATAGGTCATTCCCAGTTGCACCAATTCTATATCCACTTGCCTTCGGATTCGGGCAAGTACAAATTGTGCAATAACATTTTGGCACCGTTGACGGGGAACACTTAGTCAATATTCCTCAAGACGACACTTTTTCGATAAGCCTTTTCCTCAAAATCCTCTATCTTACAAATCTTACATGGTGAATCCACTGAGGGTGATCCCCTCATCTCTTTGATAGTTTCAATAAAATTATATGGAGACTCCACAAAGCTCAGGAATGTATACCAATCCTCCCAAGTTCTTTAGAAGAAAACCTCCCTGAAATTCTCCTATAGTAAAATCATTGTTTGAAGGAAATCTTCCTTTAAACACAATGTCTAACACTTAAACTCAAATTGTTAATCCAAATCAAGATAATAAACAGAAACAATGGTCGTCCAAACTTTTCAAACCATTAGACATGACAAAAATTCCAGGCTACCTTAGGCAAATGCCCCCTAGGTATGAGAAATTGTTACCTAAATTCACTGGTAATGATGTAGTCAGTGTCAAGGATCATATGAGCAACTTCTAGGCCTTCTTTCAGCTTCATCCCATTAGTGATGATGTTGAATATTTAACTATGAAATTGTTCTCTTCTACCTTCTATGATGGCGCTAGATGATGGTACAATGGTCTCCATGATGCTAGTATTACAACCATGGAAAAATTGGAGGAAGTGTTCATCAAATAATGGAGTGTAAAGGAAGACCCCAACACGCTACTGATAAGGCTGAATAACATCATAAAACAAGAGAATAAAATTGTTAGGGAATTTCATGATAAATTTGAAAGCTTAGTACAAAAGATCTCGATGAGCTATCACCCTTCAGACAATTTCCTTCTCTTTCTTTACACTAAGGCCTTTACAGGACAGATGGGTTTTCTCCTTAGAGACAAACCCCCTAAAAAAATCAAAGAAGCCTAGGAGGTGGCTGCAAAAATTGGATACAACCTATCATCATCCAGATTTGAACCTATCTCTGCCCCAAGAGTCAAAATAGATGCTAAACCTAAAGTGGTCCATAATGCTAAGTCTACCTCAGATATTGGTGCTATCCTAGAAAAACTACAGTTGACAGTAGATGGCATAGTAAAACTCAATAATTAATGATGAATAGGATTGTGAATTTGGAAAGAGCTTAACAAAAACCTCCTAGGCCACCTTACAAAGGGCAGTTCCATAAAGGGACTCAAGTTTTTAGACTAAAAAATGATCTAGAAGTCCCTAATACTTTAACCCCCACAAACATGGTAGATGAAAACCCTTGGTGCTTGCAGTGTAGAGACTCACATTAGGAGTATGAATGTCCCCTAAACAATGGTGAACATGACCAAGTGAATATTATTGATCATACCATTGAGGGTCCACAATGTTGCCTTAATGTCACACTTGAAGAACAACAAGAAGGCATAAAGGAAGCAACCAAGAAGGCTAGGATGGAGGTGATAAATAATCTTGATCAAGAGTCGAGAGAGAAGTTAAAGAAACAAGAATTCCAAGTGTATACTAGGAAAAAATGAATGAACCAACCTCTCTCTACTGGACCTATAACTTCACAACCAAGACCTCCACCTATGAACATACTACTTCCTAGGAATCCTCCCAAAACCAACAAGGTTGATTTGAATTTTGACCTTGAATTTGCATTGGCCAAAATGCATGGGACCATTCCACTAAGAGAGGTCATGAAGGTTCCATCTATAAAAGAAAGGCTCATTTTTTTTCTTCAAATTATCAGATGATCCAATGGACCCTCCTATCATGTTACAAGAAGACCATTTTAGGGTTCAGTATGATGGACAGCCACCTTTCTTCATGACAGTATTGGTGAATGAAAAATGTCTTAACAATTGTATGCTTGATTGAGGAGCAGGTGCTAACATGATGTCTTTAAAGGTCATGGAGAAACTAGGCCTAAAGGCCACACAACCTTATGTGAATGTGTGTAGTTTTGAATCCAGGGCCATACCCACTCATGGGGTAGTTAAAAATGTTGAAGTATGACTTGGTAAATATCCTGAGAGAGTGATCCATATGGATATTGTGGTCATGGATGTACCTGATGTGTGGGGGATGCTTTTGTCTAGGAAGTTTGCTGCAATGTTGGGAGGTACATTAGAAATGGATCTAACTTACATCAATGTGCCTATAAAGGATGGGACAATAGAGTGCCTCCCAAATATGCCCATGGCCAAGGTCCATGTGCAAGAAATTGATAATGATGTTGAAACTAGTGTGACACATGTGCCGATCAAGGAAAACCTTCATGTATTTTCTCTAGAGGATTTTCCTTTCCCTTCAAAGGAAGATTTTGATAAAATACAATGGCCAAAGAAGGAAAAATATCAACAGCTTCTAGAAAAATACAAGGACAAAGAAGTTGGAACTGTCAAGTTATTAAAGAAAGGGGATGATGATATACTTATTAGACCAACCCAATAAGAAGTATTCACAGTTGAATCCCACCCTCCTCCGTCAAAACAATATACTAGATTTATACAAGAAACAACCAAGTTTAAAGCAAAGGAGTATCAAGAGGGAGATACGGTCTGGATGTGGGATACAAAAAAAGGACAACCTACTAATATTAAAGGGAATGCAAAGTTTTAGCTTGGACCTTTTAGAATCAGAATGAAGCCAGTCCATGATTCCTACTATCTATCCACGTTGGAAGGAAGAAGACATCCATTACCGGTTAGTGGACACCTCCTTAAACCCCATCATGGGGCAAAGACTTAACTTCACAGGTAAGTACAGGTAAGTTAGGTAGGCATTTTCATTCATTGTATATACCATCTGCATATCATGCTAGTGTAGTATAGTTGTAGTTTCATTTTCATTATGTATATATATGTGCATGCTTACTTTTATTATATCATATATGAGCGAGGGGTGATATCACCACCCTGAAGATTACTGGTTCATTTTTTTGAGATCTAGCAGATACAGGTCATGCCAGAGATGCTGAAGTTCTCATGCGCTCAATGACGAGCACATGTCCCCGAGTTGGAGCTATATGTTATCCCCTATACTAGGGATAACTAAGGAGATCATGTCTCAAGGTCCATAGGTCCTAGACATGGAGTGTCGATAGCCAGACGACTTGAGATTGGCCCTAGAGGGCCCATATTTTCTTTAGTGCAACCCATCTATTAGTAGCAACAACATCCATCCCACTAGCTTGGTCCTGAAGTAGCAATGGGTCTTG
>CBVK0100692454.1:0-11133 GCA_900067695.1 Picea abies
TCTCAGCATAAAAACACAACCAAACAATGGATTCCTTCAAGTATACCATGGCTGGTCCTCTTCCTAGCGCTCTTCTCCTCCTTTGTTGCACAAAATCTGCATGTAAAAACTGTCCCTATTCTGCATACGAATTCCCTCTTCTTCCTTGCTTGCTTGACCCACACTCTTCTCAAAGATGATTGTACTTCAATCCATTATCTCCAATAACTATGGGATGTGACCACTCACACCCACCCTCTTACATGAGTTTAAATGATTGGCATCTCACAAACTCAGTCAACACATAGAAGGTTATACACAAGATAATAATTTCAAGAATGTGGGTTGGATTAATACCCATGAATAATTCCCCTTTGGACCCCTCTATATTGTGGAATCATATCCCCCCCATCATTCTTCATCTATTTCATATCACAACCAACAATTATTATTTTTATTAATTGTTTCAATGTTCATAATATGAAATTCGGCCCCCGACCACATTAAATCAATATAGGCTCTTCACCGAAACATATTGTCTCACTATCCTAATTCACATTTATACAATTACATTATAATTTACAGGGATTAGAACTAGGGATGTTACAAGAATTATTTAGAAGTATGGAAGGTTGCACAACTCCCGTCCTCTGTGTGGACACATCACTTCTTTAATTCTCCGGGAACAATTCCCAAATCTTGGTATGTGCACGAGGAAACAAGAAGACAAACAATATTCTAGAAGACACTTCAGAATCAATTCTACCATGATTTCTTGTTCTTAGGTAAGACTCCTGAAATAAAAACTGTGCTCCAACAAATTAAGAATATGTTGTTTAGTACTGAGGTTAAGCCTAAATATCCACTTACAATTTTCTCTGAGCATGAACACATCCTTGAATATAGCTTGTATCGATTCCCTATGAGAATACCTATGACATATAGTAAAGTTTATAAGGACCCTGAAGCTCCCGAGGACTTAAAGGAACTACGACATTTAATCTTTTAGGAATCCACCAGAACAAGAGAAGTCAAGGATACCATATCAGGTGACATCAACATCTCATACACCCAACCTCTAAGGTTGCAAAAAGTAAACACAGGGAGTGAGGAACATCCTAAGATGGAATCCATTGGTGATTACTGGGATGAACAAACTATAAAAGATATACAAGATTTGTTGTGGGAGTACGAGGATCTCTTTCCTAAGAGTTTCTCATAACTGAAGGGGATTAAGGGATATTTAGGATAAATGAATATTGACTTAAAACCTAAGGCTAATCTGGTTAAACACATAGGCTAAAGGAGAAGGTTAAGAAAGATATTGCTAGAATGTTAGCTTCCAAGTTGTTTTTTCCTATAGATGAGGCCGAGTGAATCAATCCTATTGTAATGCAGAGAAAGAAGCATACTGATGATATACAACTTTGTATGGATTACAAGAGTATGAACTCAACTTGTGTGCATGACCCTTTTCCTACCCCCTTTAGTGATGAAGTTCTTGATCAAGTGGTAGGAAATGAGGCCTATTGTTTTACAGATGGATTCTCAGGATACCATCAGGTTAGAATTGTGGAAGAGGATAAAAGAAAGACTACCTTCACTACAGAATGGGGTTCTTTTGCTTATAATTTGATTCCCTTCAAGTTGAAGAACACCCCAACTATTTTTTCTCACATAGTTATTGCTGCCTTCCATGATTTTATTCATAAATTTCTTGAAGTTTATATGGATGATTGGAAAATGTATAGCCTACTGAAGGAGCACATAGACATGCTCCAATTGATGTTTGATTATTGTAGACAACTACAAATTTCGTTAAACCTGAAAACATGTATTTTTTGTGTACTATTCAAAAATTTGCTAGGACATATAGTATGTAGGGATGGAGTTTTAGTTGATCCTACAAAGGTTTCTATGATATTAAATATGCCTCCTCCTACGAGTGTTAAATAGTCACGATGAACTTTGGGCCATATCGGGTACTACCATAGATTTATTAGGAATTACACAAGCATCATTTCCCTGTTGGAGAGATTGTTGAAGAAATATGAAGCCTTCAGTCGAAAGCCATAGTTTGATCAAGCCTTTGACACCCTCAAAGAAAAGTTGAGTACTGCCCCTATTCTGGTATGCCCAAATTGGAAAGTGGAATTCCATGTGCACATTGATGCTTCTGGCATTACTTTGGGTGCAATCCTTGCATAACCTGGTGAAGGAAACCTAGATCATCCCATACAATTTTCTAGCAGGAACCTTTCTCAGACCGAGCGCAAATACACTACAACCAAAACGGAAGGTTTGGAAATGGTTTATGCTTTACACAAATTTAGATATTATTTGTTGGGTGGTCATCTCAAATTCTTCACTGCTCATTCTGCGTTAAAATATTTGGTTAATAAGCCTGTGTTGGAAGGAAGAATTTGTAGATGGTTGTTGTTGTTTTAGGAGTTTTTTTTGAGGTCATTTTCGAGCCAAGTGAATTAAATGTGGGTCCCGACCATATATATAGATTATAGTTAGGAGAGAGTGGTGGAGTTGTAGATGAACAACTCCCAGATGCATATTTTTTCAAAGTTGAAGCTCTTCTTGATTACTTGTATGACATTGCCTTATTTCTAATCACAGGTGTCTGCCCTGAAGGTTATTCCAAAACTCAAAAGAGACACCTAATGGTTCGTGCAACATAATATTAGTTGATTGCAGGTCAGTTGTAGAAGTTGGGATTGGAAAATATCCTCAGATGATGTGTATTTGACCATGAAAGATTGGATATATTTTGGGAGTGTCACAATGGATTTGCGATAGGCCATGTAGGAGATAAAGAAACGACACATAAAATATTACATGCATGATTGTGGTGGCCGAATGTATTCAAGGATGCCAAAAACTATTCTAGAACATATGATGTCTGTTAGCGGGTTGGTAAGAAATCATGTAGGGATGAGTTACCATTACACCCTATTCACGCATTGCACGCCTTTAATAAGTGGGCTGTGGAATTCATCGGTCCCATTAATACACCGTCTAAACACTCAAAGGCCAGATACATCATCATCAAAATCAATTACTTAACTCACTGGGATGAAGAAAAAGTTGTTTGAGATTGTTCTATGGATACAAAAACTCAGTTCATCTTTGAGAATATCATCAGTAGATTTGGGTGCCCTTGGAGTTAGCTACCGATCAAGGAGCCCACTTTATCAATCAAAATATTGCTACTCTTACTTGGGAATTTATCATTCAACACCATAAGAGCAGTGTGTATCATCTACAAGACAATGATACAGTGGAGGTATTTAAAAAAATACTAGAGAATGGATTGATTAAATTTTGCTGTGCTACTTGAGATGAATGGGATGAAAGCATTCCAACAATATTATGTGCCTACATGACTAATGAAAAGAAACTGCATAAATATACTCCATTCCAACTAGTTTATGACCGAGAAGTAGTTGTTCCTGCTAAATTCATCGTTCCAAGTTTATATATTGCACAAGTCACTCACATGACACGTGGTGAATCAATTGTGGAATGGGTCACAAAGTTGTTGGTGTTGAACAAAACCCAAATTTTGGCCGATTTTCATCAAACATTAGAGAAGGCTAGACAAAATTCTTGGCATGATAGGTACATTAAGACCAAAACACTTGCACATGGTGATAATTTTTTTTTTATATGAAAGTAAGTATCAAAATCATCTAAGGAAACTATAGATGCATTGGCTTGGACCCTTTATAGTTTCGGAAATCCGTGAGTCTAGAGCTGTTAGACTCATGCAAATTGATGGCATTATTTGTTCAAGATGGGTGAATGACACACACCTGAAGCCCTACATTTATGCTTAATATGAGAAATTGTGCAACGCTCCTTTCATCGAGAGTGTATTCAATAGCTAGGATTTCACTTGTGTTGTTGTTTTCCTTTTCTATCAATAAAATGGTAACGTGTCCAATTGTCACTTGTCTTAGAGTCTAGTTGTCTTTGTCAATTTATCCAGCCTGGATATCACCTTTATGGTTAGGGAGGTCTAAATCAAATCATTTTTTATTTAGTAACTTTGAGTTTGAAATCTATACCCTGTCACTGTCACACCTTTCGTTAACTACTGTTGGTACCTTTTTGCTTATCGTCCCGTCACTACTAATCTGTGTCATTTAAAGTCCACCAACTTTCAATACCTTTCCTATTAATTTTTGGTGCGAAAATTTGTTTTTTGTTTTCTCCGATATACTGTTATTGTGTTCCCTCTAATGTTATTAATTGCCCAAATCGCTCTTAGATTTTTCCGCATTCGATGGGTACATTCGACGTTAATGTCACATTACTTCCATGCTGTATCTCTTAATGAACCCTAGTCATGTCATCTCCTAATTGTTTCCTATATAATCATATTTGTATGATTGTTCAATGTTATTGTGTTTTCTTCAAGTTAGTAGCATATCTAGTCTTGGATCCCTCTAAGCATTCACTGAGCTTGCTTCTGTGCCTCTATCCACTAGTTGTATTTTTCTACCAATGTTAGTCTATTATGATGGTTCACGCTTCTGGTCGAGGGTCCTTCCCTAAAGTTGTTGTTCCATAAGAGTTTATCGATCCCTATGTCAAATTCCTTGGGGATCTTCATCGAAAGGTTGAGAAAAACTGGTTACTTGACATTGATCTCACAGGTGCATCGTAGTACACACAGATGGCTATTCATACATTTATGGACTGATCAACCCTTCTGACTAGTTAACTACAATGGGACTGGAAACCATATTTCATACCCTTTCAAGATACTACCTTTCTCAATTTGCATGACCTACAGTTGTTCGAAACTACTTGTGAAGTTTCTCGGTGCACTAATTTTCTCATCATCTAGGTGCACAATGATTTTTTGTGGTCGGATAAGGCTTACCCCATCCTTGTAGAAGATATTCATAATTTTACCATCTCTCCATGGAAGGCTAAGACATCATACAAGGATTCCAAGGCTTAGGGAAGCACGACCGTAATAATGGTGACATCAATTTATATGACAAGTATGGCACATGAAGAGGAGGTCTTGGCACACTCATCGATTATATGAATGATGAGCAAGTCCATTGTACCTGCTACATAATTACAGGTAAGGTCACAAAGAATTACTTGCAGGGAGAGTGTACGATTGACACCATCACAGTCGTCGAGTTTAGAAAAAATGTCACACCTTTGAACTAGTGCAAATACCTACTCACATAGATATTGTAGGCATGTGCCAATGCACACATGTGGGACACATACTTCATATATGGACACCTGTTGCTCCTGTTTACTATGTGGAAGTAGCAGTCGCCTCAGGGTTGATGCCTCTCCCATGATCCCGACAGTAGGATTGCCAATCTCTTCGACCCCTGACACAATTGCACTGCTACTACTCACTCCAAGGACCATGATGATGTCTTTATCCAGTGGAAAAATGATCTTATTTCCGCTACACAATGCCCAAGGATTCTACACGAGCTGCGCAATAGGAACACCCATAACATTTGGTTTGGTATGAACCATGAATGCACATTTGTGAGGCCCTTAGCTATAGCTCCGTCCCTCTTTGACACCCCTCCATTGAATTTTTATTTGGATGAGTTAATTATGGAAAAGGAAGTCATGGGTTGGCCAGGAGTTACGAAGGAAAATAGAAGATCTGATTTTACCTACTCGATGCCTCCCATCTCACAACAGTTAGCTCTTGTGTAGACACCTGGTGCAGGTCCCAACTCGACCAAGAGAGATCAAACTTCCTCAAGCTCATGGGAAGAGGTATATGAAGGTGAAGAGGAAATGCTCCCAAGTGGGACAATTCAGATTATGTTCTCCTCCATTCTGGACGACGCGACTATTTTTGGTAAGCGATTTTGTGAAGTCTTTGCTTCTTCTTTCCATATCAACAAAACACACACTAACTCTCCATATAAGTCTACCTCTAATGATATTATCACCGACGCCACTCCTCTTTCCTCCCTTCCACCTTCCACTAGCCCTGCCACCACCACTTTTCTTTCTTCAGTTCCCATCATCACTATTATTGATGATCCACCGGTATAGACCCATCCCACTTCCATCATAGAGGATATCAACCATCAAACATATAGTTCAATTGTGTCATATGCCCCATCATCCACTCCCTCGTCCCCTCACCATCATATCGACACTACTGCACTCGTATTTACTGCTCTGATCACAACAACTACAGGGACTACCATTCCATTTCCCTCCACTTTTCCCCAGGTTTGGCTGGTCCAAGTCTCCTTGGACACACAACCAAAAAAAATTATCCATTATGATTCAGAGAGAGGGCCATAGGTGCAAATGTATATGGACCAAGATCCTCCAGATACTCAGATGGATACCTAAGAATATACTCTCTCGACTCACAATACCAATTCCATTAAGGAACAAATTGAGTTGATTCTACAAGATCCTCAAAAATATAGTACAATATTGGAATTGTGCCTCAAGTGCACTGATGTGATTGTGACACTTCCTCCCAAGGTTCATGATTAAATCACCCACAGTCTCTACACTACGTCACCTAGTCCTAACAATGCTTGCACACCTAACCTTTTTGAGTGATCGGTTTCCAGTGGCCGACCATTGGCTTCACAGTTTCCATTGGATCAATCCCTAACCAGTGGGGAGCTTGAATCTTGGTCTACCCACCAAATCTTATAGCACATGTGTTGATCCAGTGACCAATTGGAGCATATGATTATCACCATTGAATGGGTTAACGACGAACTCATGCAATAGTCACAACAAGTGCACTAGGAGTTAGTCACTGCATCTTCTGCCAACAAATATGAGCATGGATTATGGGTGCAGGATGAATCCACTATTACATCCATGCAAAATAATTTTTTTAAAGTCTAGCCCAAATTTAGATAGGTAGTAATAGAGTTTCCAGAAGACATTACCCCGGTTTCATTTGCAGAAAAAATCATGTTTGTTGCAGACACATGGACATAACTTGCAGGAAAGGTTGATAGTCTCCAACACCATCTTGAGACTATTAAAATCTATAATCAAGAGAAGCCCAAGGCTCTACGTGAGAATATAATCCAGGTCATTTTTGAAGGCGATAATGTTCGCTCATCCCTCCATTCTCGGGCCAATGAATGTCGAGAGTTGTTAATATGGTCAATGACTGGGTTAGATTATTGGAGTGATGCAACAAGCCAATTGATGAGTTGCATGCACAACTTCACTAGTTGAATGTAGAAGTATAGGCTATCGAGGATCCTATCAAGAAACAAGAAAAGTTTATAGAGATCCAAGTAGTGGATGAAAATATGGATATTGTACATGAGGCTAATCAATCTGCGAAGAAACAACTCAGGGACTTACACCCTACGGTCCAATCTAATCATCTCCCACTGCAACACCTAGATTCTATTTCCGACTCTTAATGGAATTCCCTTCTTTCTACCAATCTTGAAGAGTAGATCGTTGATGCATACTAAGAATTTATTTCAACTACATCCATTCTTGTTAGGAAATGGCAATAGAAAGTGGACCAATATGACCAGTTCCTGCAACAAGCCATGTAGATTTTCCCTGAATTGGGCCCTCTGTTTGTAGGAAGCCAGTGAAGGAAGTGGAAGGTTGACTTTAGATGAGTCAAAGATTATGGTCAGGGCCCATTGGGCCCTCCATTTTGAGAAGTGTCCATTTTGCGAAAATGCTAAAGTTTTGCGGAAAATGTAGTAGTTGAGCAAAAAAATTGAAGTGGAAGAAAGTAGTTAGATGAGCTAGAAGATAACTGAAAAGCGTACCAGTAGTGAAAACAGATCATGCACCAGATGGACAAGTAGTGGAAAGAGCTAAGAGATTCAAGCACATACAAGGAAAAGACAATGGAATCAATATTGGCCAGAAAAACAATGGAATCAAGAATCCAAGAAGCGCTCGAGGGAAAATGATAACTAGGGAGATATGCAATGGGAAGAGGGTTTCTTTTATAGTTACCATTGCTACCACATGCTTATTATTATTATCAATACTATTATTGAGTCAGTCTCTAGAGATATTGTAAAGGGTTATTGGATGTCGTTGTGTTTACGCAGAGGCTCAGAGTCTATAATGGGTATATGGAACTAGCTTCTGTTATGTAAACTAATGTATGAGGGACGCACTCCATGTATGACTGTTTTAAGATGCTGCTGATATAAGATATTATTTGGGCCTTAAAATTTCTTAGAAATGCTAAAGTTTTTTTCAGAAAATGTAGCAGCCGAGTGAAATACTTGAAGTGGCAGAAAGGAGTTAGATGAGCCAAAAGATAACTAAAAAGCGTACCAACAACAAAAATAGATCATGTGCTAGATGGATGAGCAATTGAAAGATCCAAGATATTTGAGTGCATGCAAGGAAAATACTGTAGAATCAATATTGGCTGGAAAAACAACAGAATCAAGAATCCAAGAAGTGCCCGAGGGAAAAACATAACTAGGGAACTATGTAATGGGAAGAGGGATGTCGTTACAGTTACCATTGCTATCACATGATTATTATTATTATCATTACTAGTATTGAGTTAGTCTCTAGAGCTATTGTAATGGGTTCTTGGATGTTGCTTTGTTTACGCAGAGGCTCAAAGTCTGTAATGGGTATATGGGACTAGATTCTGCTACGTAAACTAATTTATGAGGGATGCACTCTGTGTATCACTGTTTTAAGATGATGCTAATATAAGAGACTATTAATCCTTAAAATTTTGATGTACGGTGCATGTATCTATTATTTTTATGTTGTGCATCTCCTTCTATCATGTGCATTAACATTTCATTACTATTTATGTATGTATTTGATTATTGATGTATGGATTTGGATATGGTTATGTTAATTCTGATGATGCATTCTCCGTGACTCACTTATTCACACACATCTTGGTTGTGCTTCAGGTAAGACCTCATTCCCTTGCGGATGGTTGAATATGCTAGAGCTTCTAGACTACAACGATATCCTTTGTTGACAATCTCCGAGAACCCCAATCTCCAATTTTGCACCAACAAGGTCGATCCTAAGGAAAAAATGGAAAAGGAAACTAATGATGCACAGTGAAAGGTGGAAATCCTAACCTACATGCCAGTTCCAAGTCCATAACCTAATAGTATGGATCAAATTGCACCAATGTGATGTAAAAATGATGAAGAAAATGTTTCCAAAGTCTTGTATACATGATCAACAAAACTCATCCAAAAGTTAATAAATCCAATATAACCTTTGATAGAAAATCATTCTCTAGAATATAAAATATGAAAATAAAAACCTTAAAAGTAAAATATGGTACAAAGCACTATGCAACATTGATGCTTACACATATTACTTCTTTAGGTAGATCCCATTTCTAGGCTCAGTCGAAGGATTACTTTGGTAGTCAACCTATAAAGTATTTAGTTTGGGAAGAAAGAATGATTGATGATGCATATATTACCATGGTTTATCAACAAAAATCATAGCTTCAAGGATAGCCTCATCCGAAGGAAATTCAACATCCAAGAAATCATGTGAATTGGGAGGATTAACAATTTATATGGGTGAAGTGAACTGATCATATTCCATATAATGATGGAGATTCTGATCAGATCTGACATAGTCTATCAACAAATACTTACAAGTACCAAGTCTTGAGGACCTACAAATTGTGATATTGAAATCATGAGGAAAACAATGTGACTTGTAGTGACTAGGTTCTTTCCCCCAACATTGATTGCAGTGGTTGGTTGTTTGCCTCCAACATGACTTGCAAAAAATGGTTTCTTATATCTAGTAACGATTTGCAGTGAGTGGTGACATGTATCTAGCATGACTCATAGTGGCTGGTGAATTTTCCCTTTGTCTTTGCTTCTTCTTTCGATTCCTTTTAGACTTCTGGTTACTAGGAGATAGACTTTCACTAGATGCGGTAGAAGGAGGAGAAAAATATTTCACTGGAAAAGAAGGTAAAGGGTCAACATCAATACTTGTATATCCATATTCCTCTACTGAAATTTAATGATATGGTACTAACCACGGGTCTTAAAAATATGATGTTTCAAAAGAAAATTCTACATTCGTGGAGTCTATAGTGATTGACGAGATCACACATACATGGTAAGAGTCAATGTAGGATATGGGTGAGGTGATATTAAAAGTTCCCATCAGGGTAGGGTACATCCAAACACCCACATTTTCACATGTTGTCATGGAATTGTGAATCAATGGGACATTGGGTCCCAATGAGGTAGTTGGATCAGGCTTGCAATAACATAACTAGTCAATAGTAATGATCTTTCCTTGGTGAGGTAAATAGATTAGGAAAAAATTGTAGAGACCACATCCATGATTGCATAAGTCTAACTACGACCTAAGAGGAGATTGTACTTTAAAGGAGCATTAATGACAACCTCTACCTCTACGGTCATGTTATTTTCCCCCAATTGCACGATGAACGAAGGAATAATACCATGAGGCTTGAAAGAGTGTCTATCAAAGGATTTCAACATTGTTGGAAAATGTACTTTCTCAGGGGAGCCTAGAGATCACCAACATGAAATAGACATAACACAAGTGGAAGCTCCCTTGTCAACCATAGTCCTAAATGTGTTTGTTCTGCATGAAAAAACTAGATATGGAATGCATCATAATTGGGAAGTTGTGGCTTCACATTGTTAGGGTTGAATGTTATTAACTGAGAGTTGGTGGAATCAAAAGCACCAATTGCTAACAGTAATTCCTTTTGCTGCATGGGGCAACTTTGGAGGACCTTCAAGGTAGAGATAACACATGGAGCTTGGGACATATATTCAACTATGAAGTATTTTTGAGCATGTTGGACATTAGGATCATGCATCGACTATTTTAATTATACACCTTTTGGAAGGTGTTGGCATTGCATCAAATTCTCTTTTCTCTATGTGTAGAGGGTTTGAAAATTTGGATGTGGATGTTTCTTTTCCTTTGGCACCAGTCCAAGGAGCATTGCAATTATGATCATGAGTTTGGACATTTACACCTTGTTCACACATGAACACATTTATATGAGTTTCCCTCTTGTGGAGGGGCTCTCTGGTTCCCCCCTTATGCAGGTGTAAGGTTCCAACAACCATTAATCACATTGCGAAGGAAAATGATTTATCAAGAAAATGGGTTATT
>CBVK0100692455.1:0-11133 GCA_900067695.1 Picea abies
GACCATAGGAAATTGGCGCTCAAAGATAAACTCAGGAAGATCAAGATGGAGAAGGGTGACACGATTCCAAAATATCTCACGAAGTTTGTCCAATGTCAGGATGAGCTTGGAAGTGTGGGAATAACAGTCATTGCTGATGATTTGGTGAGCTTGTCTCTCCTAGGACTTCCCAAGAGTTGGCACAGTTATCAAGACTCTATCAATGGAAGGGAAAAATTGTCAGATTGGGAACAACTATAGTTGGATCTAGTGCAAGAGGAGTTTAGGGGGAACACCAGAGATGGATCTTCATTAAAGCGTGATGATGAAGAGGATTGTTCTTTGACTTCCAAGGCAAGGAAAGGGAAAAGGAAGAAATTCCATCCAAAATCCAAGTCTAAAGTCAAGAAGATGGATTTGTCCAAAGTGAAGTGTTTTTGCTATCACAAACATGGGCATCTCGCTACTAACTATCCGCGGAAGAGGAAGAACAAGACGGTTGTTGGATCTGCAACTGGTGAGGCTCTTGTCTCACAGTTTGAACTTGACTTTGCTTTGATCACATGCATGGCTTCAAGTGCATCGGGATCGATGTGGTATTTGGATAGTGACACTTCCTTCCACATGACGAGAGATAAAGAGTCTTTCATTGACTTGGAGGAGAAAGATCTCAGAATGCATATAGATATGGGCGATGATGGACGATACAGTGAAACTATTATTGGTACCATTACCTTTTAGAGGGATTCAGGTAAACCATTTCAATTGAAAAATGTTATGCATGTTCCAGGTCTGAAGAAAAACTTGGTCTCAGTCACAATGTTGGAGGACAGAGGCTATGATGTTGTTTTTAGTAGTGTTAAATCCTGTCTGTGACATAAAGAAATGGGTCAAGTCAAGAATAGGGATTCAAGTTAAGAATCTCTACATGCTGGAGGTAGATGGTTGCGGTGCCATGATAGGCAAGGCAAAAAAAGTGGTGAGTTGGGATGAGGGTGAATTATGGCACAAGATATTGGGCCATATTCATCATGTATCCTTGAAGATCATGCAGCAAATATATATTGGAATTCCAAGGGGAACACTTGCTCAGTTAGATCAGTGCAAAGGGTGCACCCTGGGGAAGTATATAAAGTCCACCTTTCATGAAAAGGAGAACTATGCTTTGGTGATCCTGGAGAGAATTCACACGGACGTGTGTGGACCATTCTCGGTTGCTTCAACAGCAAAACATAGGTATTATGTTATTTTTGTTGATGACTTTTCTCTTAAATGCTGGATATTCTTCATGCAAAAGAAGGATCAAACATTCTCAAAGTTCTGTGAGTTTAAAGCATTGGTGGAGAAAGAGTTGGGGAAGAAAGTGAAGGCTCTAAGGAGAAATAATGGTGGAGAATACATCTCTAATGAATTCAAAGACTTCTGTAGCAGATAATAAATTCGAAGAGAACTCATAGCGCCTCATAACCCACAGCAAAATGGGGTCACGGAGAGAAAGAACAGAACGATTGTGGGTGCAGCACGAGCGATTTTGCGTGATTAGGGATTACCAATGCATTCGTGGGAAAAAGCATGCAATACTACAGTTTATGTGTAGAACCATTGTCCTCATAGAGTACTTGGCATGAGTACACTTGAAGAAACTTTTACTGGTAAGAAACTGGATGTTTCTCATTTTAAAATTTTTGGCTCATCTTTTTATGTGCATGTAACCCTGGATTCCAGGAAGAAGCTGGAACCGACTACTGAAGTTGGGATATTTGTGGGGTATACAGAAACACCCCATAATTATCGTGTGTATTTGCCAAATAGTAAGATGATTGTTATGCAATGGGATATAAAATTTGATGAGGGGAAAGCCATGTGGTTGTTGCTTGAGAGGGAGCTAGACTTGCATGCAGAAGAGGAACTACTGGTTCCCAAGGATGAGTCTCAAGATGTGGATCAGCCACATGAGGAGGTTCATGAAGTGGAGGAAACCACTCAAGAAGAGCCATCCATCAGAAATGGCAGAAAGCACACCACGGAAGCTGACAGATTGAGACTAGATGTTGCACAGAATGTAGGAGCTCCTACTTCACAGTGCAAATAGAGACAGTCTCCTAATCGATTTGTTGGATACATGGCTCTCATGAGAAAATGTATTGTGACTTAACCATCTTCCTTTCAGGAAGCAGTGCAGGACCCCATTTGTTTTGATGCTATGGTAGAGGAGTATGAGTCCATTGTCAAAAATAGTGCATGGGAAATTGTCCCAAGACCGATTGATAAATCAGTGGTAGGATCGAGATGGATCTACAAGGTAAAGCAAGTTGTTGGTGGGAGTGTGGAGAAATAAAAGGCCAATTTTGTGGCCCAGGCTTCTCACGGATCGAGGGGATAGATTATGATGAGACCTTTTCACCTGTCACAAGGTACTCTTCCATAAGATACATCCTTGCACTCTCAATGCACATGGGCTGGCGCATTCATCAGATGGATGTAAAAACTACGTTCCTCAATGGGATCATTGAGGAAGAAGTGTACATTGAACATCTATAAGGTTTTGAGACCCTTGATAGGGAGTCACATGTGTGCAGACTCAAGAGAGCATTGCATGGGTTGAAGAAAGCACCCCATGCTTGGCACACTCGGATAGACAGTTATTTCACTGGATTGGGCTTCACCAAAAGTGAAGCAGATGCAAACCTATACCAAATTGTGGTGGAGGGTAAGCTTTTAATCATTGTGCTTTATGTGGATGATTTAATACTAACTAGTGATGAGCATTTGATACACTCATGCAAGGATGACCTTGCAAAGGAGTTTGAGATGAAGGATTTGGTCCTTCTTCATTATTTCCTTGGATTGGAAATATGGCAGCGAGATGGTGAAATTTTTGTGTCTCAAGGAAAGTATATAAGGGAGATACTAGGTAAGTTTCACATGGAGGGCTGCAAACCCATGGATACTCCTCTTCCTAGAAACTGGAGGAAAGAGGATGCTACTTCTAGAGAGGTAGTGGATGCTACTATCTATCGATAGTTAGTGGGTTCGCTAATGTATTTAGTGAACACGAGACCATACATTTTCTATGTGGTTAACCAGCTAAGTCAAGCGATGGTTAAGCCTACCAAACTCTTTTGGAAGGCAAGTAAGCATGTCCTGAGATATCTAAAGGGCACATCTGAGTATGGATTATGGTATAGACAGATGGATGAGGTGAAGTTGCATGGCTTCACGGATGCAGATTGGGTTGGCAGCCCAACGGACAGAAAGAGCACATCAAGAGGGATCTTTAGTATCGGATCTATAGTTGTTTCTTGGTACAGCAAGAAACAGAGATCTGTGGCACTTAGTTCAGCGGAAGAAGAATACATGGCAGCAAGCCAAGCTGCATGTGAGGCTATCTGGATGAGGAAGATCTTGGTTGGTTTGTTTGGTTCTCATTTAGATCCAATAGTGATTTATTGTGATAATCATAGTTCCATTAAACTCTCGATTAATCCTATGTTTCATGACAGATCTAACCATATAGATATCTGGTATCATCATCTCAGAGATTGTGTGCAGCAGAAGATCATGTTGCATCAATACATTCCTATGGAAGATCAGGATGCAGACATTCTGACGAAGGAGCTCACTAGGAGCAAATTCGAATATCATAGAGACAGGATTGGGGTGAAGGATAATCCATTTCTTGTTGAGAGGGAGTGTTGAAAAGTCAACAAGAAACATGTGTCTAATTTACTTTTCCCTTAAATAAATTGGACAATAAATATTAATCTATTATTTCATTCATAACTGAGTGAGTTGGATTTGTAACAGAATTATAAGTGTAGTTAAGTGAGTTAAGATCAGTTGTACTAGTTGTAACTAAACATGCACTAGTGAGAGTTTAGTTAATCAGTGAAATCACATGCAACTGAAGATTCACCATGGTTAACTACATGCATGTCAGATCCAGTGGAGACCCAGTTGAGATAATAGGTGAAAGGGACAATTTGGATATCAGTTGTGATTTGATCACACTTGTAATGAATATGCTTATGAGCATGTGAAAACTAGGCAATTTGTAATTGGAATTGTGAGAATTCCAATTGCAGAGATTGTGCAGAGGAGGCAGGTTGTCTGGACACGGAGAATTGGCACATGTATTTGTTGATTTGCATAAGACAGTGTAAGATGATTGTATTGTACTGAGAGCTCTTGGATTAGATTTTTGTATGAGATTGTTTCATGATTCATGATATACATAATATATGATAGTGGGGTTTTTAGCTTTACGTTTTCCCGATAAAACTTTTGTGTTATGTGTTATTGATATTTCACTTTGTGATTGTGGTTGTGATCGTGGTTTAATTTTCCGCAAGAATAATAGTAGAAGCGATTATTTATTTAATAGTGGCGTAATTGTTAGATCAGGAGAATCATAGGAATACTTAATTTGTATTGAAATTTCTACAATTTACACTAGTTTATGGCCAAGAAGCAGTGGTTCCATTAGAATTTCTAGTACCAAGCTTGTGTGTATCAACAATTACACAAATGACAGAAGGAGGTGTAGTACAGGAGAGACTATACCAGTTAATGACCATGGAAGAAGACCGTATATTAGAAGGATTCCACCAACAATTTCATAAAGCAAGAGATAAATCTTGGCACGATAGAAACATCAAGAAGAAGATGTTCAAGGAAGGAGACCTATTACTAATGTATGACAGCAAATCATTTCAGCACCTGGGAAAGCTCAGAATGCATTGGTTAGGAAAATATGTACTAAAATTTGTCACAGATGGAGGAGTTGTACATTTAAGAGACTTATCAAGCATGGAACTCAGAGGGATTATTAATGGGAGCCGACTGAATCTCTACAAGGACATTCGACTAGCCACCGCGCAGTTAGAAAAAAAAAACACAGTATATGGAAAAAGAAAAGAACAAAAGGAAAGAAACAAAAAGGGCACAGTGCACTGGAGAAAGAAATATCAAGTACACTGAGGAACACAAACTCAATGAGGATAATGACAATGGTCACATACAAAGGGAAACAAGAAGGAAAATCAAAGTTGGAAAAAGCAAGACGACATGACAGCACTAGGCAGAATTAAAGGACGGCAAGGACCGATGGGATGCCACATTAAATGCACCAACTAAAGATGGCAAGGTAGAGTAATGGAAAGTATGAAACCATCAGAGATTAATTGAACCCATCGTTAAGGTGCATTAAAACCCATAATGAAGGAAGTGTCATCAACAAGCTTCATGGAAAACCCATACAACACACAGACATGGGAGAAAACAGTCTATTCACGAAAGAAGAGAAGATAGAGAGAAATAGAGGATGAAAATCACAGAGTGAGTTCACAGAGGTCACGGAGACCATTCAAACCCAGCAAACGATCGACATTTACCACCATGGAATCGCCTAAGAAAGCAGAAGCAAGCCAAACCGCCAGAAAAACTAGAGTTCATACTAGGTCACGAGGACAGGCGGAAGAAGGTGAACAACAATAGTTGGAGATCGTCAACATCGATGAAATCCCATCCCCATAAATAGCACCGGTGCACTCGACACCCATACTAGAAGAAATCCAACAGCCATCACCGAAGGGCATGAATATAGACATACTGGCAGAAGTACAGGAGTCGCAAAACCAGGAAGCAGAAACCCTGAAGGAGGTACAACCAGAGAACATTGGACCAATTCTGGAAGGCAATGGAATGAAGTTGAATCAGGATGTAGCAATCAATACAAATGAGTCTCAAATGACCATATCATACCACCCACCGAAGGGAACGGTCAAGGATATCACAGGTCAATCCGAATGGTATATTGAGGAACAAACAAAAATCGTTGGAACTTCGAGCCAGCCATCGCCATCAAGGAAAGATAAGATACATATACCCAGATCACCTCGCAAGAAATCAGCAGCAAAAATAATTCTACCATACATAGCATATGGGTTACAGGTAGGACCAGAGCTACTGGGTTATGTCGGGAAGCTCAAATACTCGGATCATGACATAGAAGACAAAGACAAGTTCCCGAAACTTGCAAAAAGAGTATACATGGAGATGGTGGGCCCGAGTTGATTTGGGGAACCGCTTGATCAGCCACTCCAATGGGAAACCTATTTGTAGAAGAAAGGAATTTTAGGTCTGGTGGACCTACCACATTTTGGCAGGGGGCAACATGCAACAGCATACGTAAAGCAGCTACTAGTAGTTAAACATGGCAGGGACATCTGGTCAGACAAGCTCGTGTCGATAGACGTAGATCTTATCACGAACATAACAAGATTGCCAACTCGGGGCATGGATCTTGCACAATTTCAGGATGAAAAATCTAGGGAGAAAGTGCTAGCAGAAGACATGAAGAAACATTATGGCACTGACAGCAGAACTAGAGGGATCATTATAAAGAGGATCAATGATGTCACAACACAACTAGGCGTGAAGATCTTAGCCTGCAATCTGCTAAGAAAATTCCGCAGGGAGGAATTCCGAGCTAGAGTCATTACATTTGCAGCTTAGTGCGCAGAAGGCACCTCAATGAGTTGGGCACCATATCTCTTGAACCTATTCCTTTTGAACTATAAGGATGCACAGGATCTAGGAACAGAGTTCCACTATTCATGGTCGATCACACTAGTAGCCTTCATGGGATGGAGAGAGCCAAGGTACATAGTTTTTGGCACTAGACCCAAACCCAATCAAGGCGAAAGATATTTTTTTCTCAGAGTCAGACTAGAGGTGTTATAGGTGAATCCTCCTGCAGACAAGTGGATTCCCTCTTGGTATCTAGACCCCTAAAACAAAGACAGAAAGGGTGTTATCATTGGTCACTGGCATTATTTTAGATTTAATTAAGCTAATGAATGGAGAGGAAGAAGAAAATTATACCTTTTTAAATGAAGTTTGTCCTCACAAAGTCCAAGTTGAGATTAAATCCCAAGCTCCTCAATAGGTCTTGTATAACAAACAAAGATAAAACAAGCTTCCTATTTGACTGACATTAGCTCAAATACAGATCTATCTACTAGAGACAAGTTTATGTGGAACAAACACAAACTTGAAAGAAACAGGCCAAGTGTATATGTATATTAATGAGAACAAATGAAGAGTACTTACAATCCTCTGATGAAGGTCCAGCAAATTCTTCCAGCTCTCCTTATCTAACCCCTTTGCTCAAGTAATATACATTGATTATGCTTCAATGGCATCTCACTTATGGGATCATAATTTTGGTGTAATTCTCAATCTCCATATACTGTATGTTTCCTACGAGATCATAGGTTTCATACGTCTAATCTTTTCATGTCCCTTTCACCATGAGAAGGCCTCCTTATATAAGCTTGGAGAGGCCCAACCACTTGAGAGATATTTGGAATAAGTTGAGGATTCCTCTCCTTCAGTTGTGGATCTTCCCTAAGATCATGCCTTGAACTCATATTCCAATCCAACCAACTTCAGAGATTGAGGGGATTCTTCCCTGATTTCCTCCAACAAACCAAATTTCGCCCAAAAAAGGCCAACGATCCCTCAAAAGGGACACAAAACATTGGAACACTCCCCTAGAAGAGGGTATAGAGTGCCAGTGCTCCCTGATAGTACGTAAGGGAGCGCTTCATTCCAAATTTGACTTTTGAGTGGCTTTTTCAGTGGAAAAATGCTTGTACTCCTTGTCAATTGATTTCTCTTCTTCAAGACTAGTCTTCGAGGTGTCTTAAGTGTCTTTACGATGTCATTAGAGAGATGACATAGACAATATGGTAGTATGATGTTTACGATACTTGTGTTCAATATGTGACACTTACAACACTTGTAATGATGACACTTGTGACACTATTGAAGTGAGTAATTTTGATGTGTAACAGATTGCCCCCAAAAGTGCGAAATCGGAAGACGATGATGACTGAAGTACTTTGTAGACTTTTTTGAGAAAGGGTATGGATGCAAAGAGGCTGGAAAAAGTTGTACATAACCATCAAACAAATATTATGACATGTTTCAAACCCAAGGCAGGCATACCTATGCTTGAGTGATAAAGACTTTTTCAGGTATGGCCTCCATAGAATACCCTACAGATCCATAATTATATTGACAAAAATTATAGCCACCAAACATACAACATGGATCTATACTTCCATGACATGAATTGATCGTAGCCACAAAAAATACACTGTGGATCTACGAGATGACAAGACATATCCACGGACCAATACAAAGTGGATCTATGTGACATTATATGTGTCAATATTCAAGAGAAATTTCGTCGCAACCTGGGTAAAGTATATATCAAAGTGAATGAATCAACCCATGATCTTCTTACCAATCCTGATGTAGTATGAATATAACCATGTGAATATATGTCCTGATGTCGAGCATGGAATAAACCACTCAATTACCAGTCAATGAGGTAAACTGTTAAAAAGCGCAATGGAAATCACCATTGATGTCAATTATTCCCAAGGTACTCTAGTACAGTCCAACGAATGTGAATAGATGAGATGAAGTCAAACATCTATGGAATCATCCGATTAGAGGTCAATGATGTAAACCTATTGTCGGATGTGAGCAGGCCTACCATTGAGGCATGCAAGTCCCAAAGTACTAATTGGTTTCTAAGTCTAGCTCATGGATAATGTGTCGAAGTCGACAAGAATAGACTTGTGGAAGGAGGGCCTTGATATATCCCTCATCAACGACATGAAACTAACACAAACATGTAAATTGGTAGATCAAATGAACATGGACTGACACAGGTATTGAAACAGGATATTTGTGATGGATGACTCTTGAGGCAGATACTTCCCTTGAACACTGAGGCATGATAGCAGAAACTTAACAGGGACCAAAACTTGATAATGCAATGGATATTGTCACTTACGTCGGGTGACCCAAAGGAGTAAGGAAACTCAAAGGATTGGTTCAGTGCAAAGGTTCAGCAGATTGAAATGCCTACAAATATAAAATGCCGTGTTCAAGGGTGACTGTAAGGTCACTAGTAAAGTTCTCAAAAACTGCTTGGCTTGCTTCTTTCAATTTTTTCCCTCATCTAGATAGATGAGTACCTCTTTTTGTTTTAACAAGCTTGAGGAGGGTAACACATGCTTGATATAACTCCCCTTCGGTAAGTTCCTCTTCTTTTATTTAATGAACTAGAAGAAGTAAGGGTTCAGTACCGTATGGGCCCTTCAATGTATGATCATTTAACGAGTCCAAAGAAGGTAAATGCGGTTATTTTTCATATTTAGAGAGTCTGAAAATGACTTAAAGACGACTCCAATGTGGTCCTTTTTCGTAATTTTAGTCTTGCGAGGCTGAAAAATAGATAAATTATCACTCGAAAGATGCCCTTTCAAACATTTTAACGAGTGGGAAAGGAAGCAAGATCATTCAGTGATATCTTCATGTTTAGAGAGTCTGAAAAGAGCTTAAATACGACTCCAATGGGTTCCTTTTTCATATAACCTTTATGAGTCAGAAAAAGTGATAAAATTCTACTTAGTTACATTCTCATGTATTTACAAGCATGAGAAAGAACAAAGACTAAGCTCGATACTCTTCCCCCAGCTTGAAAGCTAGTGGCTTAACTCCAGAATGATCATCAAAGGCTGGAGACATGCCCCCCCAAGATTCAATTCATTCACCAACTTTGAGGTTGTCACCAATTTTTGTACTATATGGAGAAAAAGGATAAGGGTGGATGAAATGAAGGTTCAAATCCGAGACCTAACGAAATACTCGACTCAACATCTACGATATCTGGTGAAAGACTCGACCTAACGGGATAGGTGATTGTTTCATTTTTTAACGAGTTTGACACAAGAAAAGAACTATGCTCAAGGCTTCGGGTTCGATCCCCAGATCTTTGTTTCATTTTTTAACGAGCTTTCTATAGAGAAGGAAAAATATGCTCATGGCCTTTGTTTCATTTTTTAACGAGCTTGCCACAGAGAGGAGAAAACTATGCTTGTAACCTTTGTTTCATTTTTTAATGAGCTTGCCACAGAGAAGAGAAACTATGCTCGTAACCTCTGTTTCATTTTTTAACGAGCTTGCTACAGAGAGGAAAACTATGCTTGTATATCGAGGAAAACTATGCTTGTATATTCTATTTCATTTTTTAACAAGCTTGCCACAGGGAAGTGAAACTGTGCTTGTGACCTCTATTTCATTTTTTAATGAGCTTTCCACAGAGAGGAAAACTATGCTCGTGAAATCTTCTTGATCATGGATTCCAAGAGGATAACGCTTTGGAAGGACACCATGTCAAGGGACAAAACTCGGTCATGGATTCCAAGAGATATTCACTCAATGGAAGAACAATGCTCTGGAAGGAACACATGTTGAGGGCCGCGACAGGGGTAAGGAGATCAGGCTCCAATAGCCCTACCGAAGAGATTATCATGTCAACTACCAGATCCAATTTATCTAAAGTTGAAGTCATGGGAGATAATGCCACATAATTGACCTGTGGTAGGGGTGATACCAACTGCATATAAGACCCAGTTAGGGAGGTTATTGGGTTGATGGTCAAGTCAAGGCCAACAAACGAAAGTTGATCAATAGTCACCTTTCTTCCATCATGAGGGAAAGATATCACACAAAAAAGAGTGGATACAATAGCTTTCATGGCATAGACATAATATCGCCCAAGGAGTAAATTGAAATCCAAGGGGTCTTGGACTACCATAACATCAATAAAGACATTTTTCCCAACCAAAGTTATGGGAAATTGAGGAAGGAACCCTAAAAGGTGACTGGTTCTTCTATTAAAATCGAACAGAGTCTGGGTAACTGGTAGAAGCTGAGGATAACCCAAATCTTTCCAAGCAATAGAGGATAAAATACTAACGGATGAACCTTCATCTATCAATGCATGAGGAACGTCCCGACCACAAACTTTTACTGTAATATTGAAAGGCATGTGAGAGGGAAGATGAGGTCCATTTAGCACACCCCAATCAAAAAGGATGGCCTCATTACTTGGAAGGGTTTTCACAAGAAAAGGAGGAATTACCCCTGGCACGATAGATCATGTTTCAACGAGAAAAAGTTGGGCAAAATCGGGTTTACTCTCTAGCGCGAGAGTAGGATTGATCGATGATGGGATTGAATCGACCACCTTGGCACTCTTAAAAGGAAGAGTGGGATTGATCGATGAAG
>CBVK0100692456.1:0-11133 GCA_900067695.1 Picea abies
TAGAATAAAATTGCATTTTGTAGATACATGTCAAAGCATGCATTGATGTTGTTGCAAAGAGGCAGTGCATAATCAGTCCTTATACAAAAGTAAAAAAAACCTCCTTCCGGAGAGGTCGGCGGAACAAAAAGATGACTAGCCCATCATCATATTACAAAGAAGAACCATCCAGGGGGGGCATTTACAATGAAAATAGTGACCAAGAGCCAAAGTAACTTAACCAACAGTTGCACTAGTCATGAAAGCATAAAGACTGGTAGAGTTGACTGTGAGAACATGGCAGTCTGTCATGTTAGATAATAACATCAGTTTATGCACAAAAAGTAGTCTAACTGAGTATCCTGTAGAGGATCATCTGGTCTATCTAGATAAAAGGAGTATAAGGAAAATCTATCCTTGGCCCATCCTTACATTCCTGGATAGTCCAAGACCCAAAAACCATCTCTATTCCAGATTTGGATAAAGCATCTGCATCAGAATTCCGCTCTCTGTAGACATGATGAATAGAAAAAGAGTCAAAACTGTTTAAAATCCTGTCTATTTCTTCAATCAAAGGAGTTAATATTATATTGTGGCATCTTTGAAGTTTCTTGTTCCAATTCACTACATTCAACGAATGATACGAAAGGATCCAGGGAGGCCTAGGAATGACTCATAATTCTCAAAAGTACCTCAGGAAGCTCAGAATGGCCTCAATAGATAGAGAAATGGCAAAAATTCAAAGTCCTCAAAACTGAACAAAATTGGCATCATTGCGAAGAGCGCGTCGCAATATTTCCAATGACATAAACAGTTCATCAAATGGAGTCTAGATGAAGAAGTTATGGCCAGTCAAAGTTTGGTCAACCATGTCAAAGTCAACTAGGGACACATCAACATCCGTACTGCTGACATCAACAGTTGACTGGATAGGATGACATCAACAAGATGTAATGTTGATGTCAGCATGCCATGTGGGATCCCCATAGGCTGTCATGTGTCAGACGGATTTGGCATTTTCAGGGTGCCAAATGGACTAATGAAAAGTTGCCATGTGGCACCACCGAGGGACTGCCACGTGGCTCAATGACAGAGTGACACTTGGACACACCATGTGGCCCCGTGTGATTGAGACACTTGGTGACCAGACAAAGATGACATGTGGACCTATACGGTGGTGATACATGGGAGGGTAACGTCAACGCAACATGGGAAGTTGACTGTGTATCGGGTAGCCAATAGGAAGGCACCACATGGACCAATCTGGAGGTGCCACATGGAACCCACAATTTTCCAAATAAGGGCTGGGATCCGAATGGTAAAAAAAGATTGACCGACCGACGTCGGATCTGACGGTCGGATTTCATGGTCGATATATTATATATATATATGCGGGTGGTGTAGTCGGTGGCGGGTACCGACCGATCCAACGGACCCTGCCAACACTTTCAAATCACAACCAATGACTAAAATGGGTCGAAAGGGATTTGAACCCCGGACCTACCGGACCCTAAATTTTAACATTGCCCAAAATACCAACCGACCTATCGGTCATCCCTTGGTTTATCTGTCGAAGGAAAAAAATTTAAGCCCAACTTTTTTCTAGTTCCAGAGGTGCCATGGTACGACATGCACATAAATCGATATAGAGTACAATCATTTAATGGAGGTTGCAAGCACACAAATCGAGACGAGATTTTTGATGGGCCTGAGAGAGCCTGTGTCGGATTGAGGCGTGGAGACAGTCATTTTTGGGTAATTCGACGCCACGAATTCAACGGTGCTCTCTGTTTTCTGATCTAAGCAAAGCTTCTGCAGCTTATTTCCAGAATGAGGTATACTTATGTATTTTGCCAAATTCTTTTGTTGAGTTAATAAAAAGGCCTACCCATTTGAAAGCAGGGCCTGGAGACGTAGTCCATCAGGGACGAACTCCGTTATCAAGTTTTGTGTTCAGATTGATGCTTATGTTTCCTTCTTATTGAGTTTTCCTTCTTTATGGTGCACTTTAATTTATGCTCATTTAATACAATTCTTTAATAAGTCATAACGATGAAAAGATCCTGGATCATGTTGGTATCAGAACAATCATCTTTGACTTGAATTGTTGAGTGTGAATGCTTACTAGGGCCAAGCATAAGTAGGGTGAAGGAACACTTAAGACTTTCAACCCGGACATTGGATGTGCGTCTCGCAGGAAGAAAATGGATGAAGAGCACAAGCGTGATGAACAGGAGAAAAACTTCCATATGGTCTTATATCGCATGTCAGATATGGTCGAGTGAATGTATGGAGACTACGATAAGAGGATGGCAAAGAAAGGGAAGAAAAAGGAAGCAGATGAAAATGCTTCAATGAACTAAGGGGCTGGAGGAGACCCTCTTGAGACTCCATCTCTGCCATCAAGTTCTAGCTCTTCTTCCACTAATCATTCTCATCATTCTAATGCTAACCATAAAGGCTCTTTTAAGAAACCATTATTAAAGCTTGATGTAAAATTTTCTTTACCTATGTTTAATGGAGATGCTAATCCTGAAAAGCTAGATAATTGGATCTGACGGGTTGAAGTATATTGTTGTGTACAACATATTGATGAAGAGGAATTGAAAGTTCAATTAGCCTCTCTTTGGTTGGAAGGCACTGCTCTTGTATGGTGGTAGAGAAATATTCAAGACACAAGTAAGTGTGGTAATCTTCTTTCCTCATGGTCAAAATTTAAATCAACAATAAGGAAGCAATTTTATCCATTGGGTTATTTACATAAAGCAATGATCGAATGATAAACTTTAAGACAAAGTAAAGGTCGAACAAATCAAAGTTTCACAGAGGAATTTAGGAAGAAAGCACTTGCACTAAACATTCCTTTAGATTCCTATGAAACTTTAATGAAGTATATTGGCGCACTTCACAATTATCTTCGTCACACTTTATTATTATTTAACCCCACCAGTCTTGACGAAGTTTGTGTGCAAGCCACACACCTTGAAAGTAGAGGAAAGAATGTTCAAGAATATCCCACAAAGAAGCCTTCCAAGTTCCCACATAATCAGTTTAAAGGAAAGTTTAAAAGAAAGGAAAAAAAGATCGCCACTACAAAGAAGGGAGAAGGAAATCCATCTTGCACTCATTGTAAGAGGGATGGTCACGACGATGAGCACTGTTGGAAACTACATACGGAGAAAATACCAAAGCAATTTAGTGGAAAGGGGAAGACAAAGATCGTTCCTATAGTGCAACAAGATCTTGGTTCCGATTAAGGAGATGAGGAAAATATCACTGTGGTTGGAGTACAAGGTAAATGTTCCCTTCATGCTAGTTCAAGTTCCACTAATGAATCTCATGATGATGAAAGAAAGAGGAATGAACTATTTCACATAAGGGTTGTATCTAAGCATACTAAGATTGATACTTTGTTTGATTTGGGTTCCCAAGTTAACTTAATATCCGAGACACTTGTCAAAAAAATGGGCCTTGAAACAAAACCACATCCAAAGCCGTATCCTCTTGGTTGGGTATGCGACAAAGCAAAACTTAATGTCACCAAACAATGTAGAGTTAGATTTTCTATTGCTTCAAAGTTGATCGATGAAGTTGATTTGGATGTTGTTTCACTTGATATATGTGGCATAGTGTTAGGGAGTCCTTATCTTTATGATAGAAAAGCGGTCTTCTTTCGTCACGAGAAAAAATATCACCTTGCTAAAGGAGGAGTGGAATACATTGTTAGAGCCCACAACATGAGGTTAACACAACACTTGTTAGTGCAGGACAAATGAAAAGACTCATAAACACTAATAAGAGATATGTACTCATGGTTGTAAGAGAAAAGGATGTTGGAACATCTGACGCCTTTCAAGGATATGATCCTTCCCATAAGAAAAAATTAATTGATATTGTTTCTGATTATGATGAGATCTTTCATAAACGAGATGGGTTACCTCCTAAGAGGGAAATCCAACATGAAATACATCTTCAACAAGATTCTCCCCTTCCCAATGTGGGCATGTACACGATGTCAGTTATAGAGATGACAGAGATCAAGAAACATGTACAAGATTTGTTGGATTGAGGGGTCATCAGACACAATTCATCTCCTTGTTGTTCTTCGATTGTGATGGTGCCAAACAAGGATGGAACATGGCGAATGTGTGTCGATTATTGAGCCTTAAACAAAATCACGGTGAAAAATCGATACCCTCTTCCTCGTATAGATGATTTACTTGATCAATTAAAGAATGTTGTTTATTTCACTAAGTTGGATTTGCGCAATGGTTACCATCAGATCAGGGTTGCAGAACAAGATGCATGGAAAAATACCTTTAAAACCAAACATAGTTTATTTGAGTGGTTAGTTATGCCGTTTGGGCTTTGTAATGCCCCATCGACCTTCATGCATGTAATGAATGATGTATTCAAGCCATTCTTAGATGACTTTGTAATTATGTATTTATATGACATTCTTATATTTAGTGGGACTTGTGATGAACATGTAGGGCATGTAAAGCAAGTATTGGATACTTTGCAGAGGGAAAAGTTGTATGTAAATTTGTCCAAATGTGCGTTTGGAAAGACTGCACTGGTGTACTTAGGTAATATTGTAGGAGGAGGACAATTGAAAATTGATCCTTCAAAATTGATGTAATTGTAAATTGGCCTTAACCTAGAACTGTAACTGAAGTACAGAGCTTCTTTGGTGCAGTTCAGTACTGGAGGAGATTCATAGAAAACTTCTCATTCATTACATCTCCTTTGCATGCCTTGACCAGTGTGAAGAACACTTTCCAATGGGGAGGAAAGCAACAAAAGGCCTTCGACACTTTGAAGGAAAAGATCAGTACAACACCAATATTAGCATTATCGAATCTTCAACAACCATTTGAGATCGTGACTGATGCCAACAGTTACGCCATGGGTGCAGTATTGATGTAATATCTTAAGCCTATCTATTACCACTTTGAAACTTTTAACCAAGCTATTGTTAACTATCCTACATATGATAAAGAGTTGTATGTATTAGTTCAAAGTGTGAAAAAATGGAAGCATTACTTGTTAGGGAAGGAAACAATCATACATACAGATCACCAGCCCTTACAGTATCTTCAAGCCCAAACCAAGCTGCAACAATATCGACATTACAGGTGGATGGGTTTTCTTCAACAGTTCCATTTGGTAATCAAGTATAAAAAGGGTACAAGTAAGAAAGTAGATGATATGCTTTCTAGACCTCCTATTGTTGCTTCTATTGTTTTGAAGAATGCTTCTTTATCTCATGATAGCTATGTTGAACAATATGTTTTTGATGAAGACTTTAAAGATGTATTTGAGAAGCTAACCCATGGTGCACAGGTGAAGAAATATTTTCTACAGGGGAAATTATGTTGATGATTGCAGCTATTTGGGACATTCTCCAGCTTACAAACCTGTGAGGTGTGGATCATTGCAACTATGTAAGTCTTCCTCTCAGCTTACAAACCTGAGAGAAAGCCCCTAAGAAGGGTACGTGGTTCCTGCACGAGACAAAGCTAGAAACATAGAGATGACCTCCTCCATTCAGAGAGTTGAGAAGAACTCCAGATGATTATCTAGTGGGAAAGGCGATCTATTGAGTTGGACGTGCCTGTGGTTGAGCACAAGGTGAACGTGTGAAATCCCAAAGTGCTAGGAGCATTGTCATGTGAACATAAATGAAGATGATGTATTAGCCTCCTCTGAGCAAGCAAAGTTGACAAGAAGACTCCAGATGGTTCTGCTATATGAGGCAGTGGGAAAGAAGATCTGTAGAGTGGACATGCTTGTGGACAAGCACATGTGAACATGTGAAGATCTAGTTCCTCTGTGTAATGCAGTAAACCAGAGCTATGAAATCCCTATGGATCTGCCCCTGATGGATGAGCACTAGTGGGTGTATCATATCCTTTGCTATATATTGTTCAAGAGTCAGACCTACCTGTAACCCTAATTGTTATGTAAAGGGTACAGGTCGGCCCCACCTTAATGTGATTAATAATAAATGTAAAATATAATTAATCTGGTCAATAATAATAATAATAATAATAATAATTAATTAAAGTGACTTAGAGAGGTCGGCCCTATTGAGCCAATATACACTTTAGTTGATAGGACAAGTCTAATATAAGTAAAGGGAAATTCCCCATTGTGGAACCATATCATTCAAGTGAGTTTGGAAATTTCAGCAAGTACATTTACTTGGGAGAAGTGCACACCTCTCTTGGGCACTAGTCTTCTAGGGTTTAAGCACCCTCTTGTGTGCTAGGTCTTTCTAGTGGTGAAGGTATTTCTCTTGAAGAATATGGAAAAGGATTTGGCTGGATTTTCTTCCCTTGCTGAGAAGGTTTTCCCAGGATACTTCCTGTGTTCTTGTGCATCGTGTTTCTTCTTGTGATCTTAGTTGCTGCACCATTCTTATTTATGGTTAAGACAAATGCAAATTGAAATGAAATACATGCTTAACCTATCATGTTGAAAAATAAACATGGTATCAGAGCATAGGTCTTAAAGATCCCATTGCACAAGCATTTTCCATCCCCTTCTCTCACTCATTTGCAAAAACTGTACGACCCTCCTAGGGTCTCCAGAAATTTCGTACAACCTCCTTTTCTGAGAGCTTTCACCACTCAAAACTTGGAGGCTTGGGCTGAAAAATACATAGAAGGGCATGAACTCCTTCAATGCACCTCCTGCAAGTCTTAGATCAAAACTCCGGGCATTTTGAATTTTTGGTCCTAAGGGTTTCCCCAAAATTATGCAGAAAATTCTGAAGTGTATTTATGCATACTTCTTGAAGAAGATCCTCAACTTACCAGGGCTATCATATTTATCAAGTCTTATTGTTGGCAATCATAAGCCTAACAAAACCTAAAAGCGCTAGCCTAGCCTAGCCATTAGGTTTTCTAGCCCAGTTGACAAGGGTTTGTGAAGATGAGCAAAATCATGATGGGAAGCAAGCTCAGTACAAGACTCCAAAGTAATGAAGACATCAACATCTCAACACTCTCAGGTATGGTTCTTATCAATGATAATACTTGGCTAATTTACAGTGGTGCCTCTAGGCACATGACTGATATTAGAAATCATCTAACACACTTCATTGAGAAAGAGACACATCTACATGTTACTTGGAGATGATGCCAGATATAATGTGAGAGGGGTTGGAACTTATACCTTCCAACTAGATTCAGACACCCAGCTTAAACTAGAAGAATTTCTATATGTACCTGGAATGAAGAGAAACCTTGTCTCTATTTCGGCCTTGGAAGACAAAGGTTACAAAATCACTTTCACAGAAGGAAGAGTTCTTGCATGGCACAAAGACTCTCATATAAGCTCTTCCAAAGTAATTGGTGTAAGAGAAAACAACTTGTACAAGTTTACCATCAAACCAGTTCAAGCATTATTACATGACACTATCAGCTTGAGTGAGTTATGGCATAGAATAATTGCTCACATTCATTATAGAGCTCTTCCAGCTCTAGGGAAAATGGTAACATGTCTACCAGAGATCCAGATCCAACATAAAGGTGTTCGCAAAGGTTGTGCCCTTGGAAAAAATGTTAAAGGATCCTTTCCTAGCAGTGAAAACAGATCCAAGGAAATCTCGGACTTGATCAGATGTATGTGGGCCTATGAATGTTGCATCCTTAAATGGGTACTTATACTATGTACTCTTCATAGATGATCACTCAAGGAATACTTGGATTTACTTTCTGAAGAACAAGGATGGAGTCCTTGCCAAATTTCAAGAATTCAAAGCTCAAGTGGAAAACCTGACCGGAAGAAAAATCAAAGTATTAAGATCAGACAATGGAGGAGAATACACCTCAAAAGAATTTAACAGTTTTTGTATTGAAGCAAGAATCAAGAAGGAGTTCACAGTTCCTTACAACCCTCAACAAAATCTGGCTGCTGAAAGGAAAAACAGAACTATCATTGAGGCAACTAAAGCAATGATACATGATCAGAGTCTACCTATGAATTTATGGGCAAAAGCATGTATGAAAACAATATATGTTCAAAACCGTAGTCCTCATCAGATCCTGAAGAACATTACTCCAGACGAAGCATTCACCAAAGTGAAGCCTGAGATCAGACACTTCAGAATAATTGGATGTGCAGTGTACCTTCATGTACCCAAAGAAAATAGATCCAAACTAGAACCTTCAGGAAGAAAGGGTACATTTGTAGGATATAGTGAATCCTCAAAGCATATCGAATCTACATCCCAGATCAGAGACAAATTAAAGTAAGCAGAGATGTTACTTTTGAAAAAGAAGTTGCCTTCCAGAAATCCAGAGAAGCTCAAATGGAAATTGATAGTGAAACAATACCTCTTCCTCCTTCAGCAGTTCAGAGGGAGACATATATTATTCCAGGTGAGCCAACATCTCCAATTGAGCCAGTTGCTCCAACAAACTTAGGTGTCCCAAGCAACATACCTAGAGACATCATAGTTGGACATAAAAGACCTGCTTGGGTTCGACAAACTTTAGAAGAAGCAGAAGGCCATAAAGCCCCACAAGCAACAACCAGAGAAAGAAAGAGACCTAAGAGATTCTCAAGCTACCTTTCATCCATGACCCAGATTATTGATTCAGAGCCAAATTTTCATGAATAATCCTCATGTGAACAAGTATGGCAAGATGCCATGACTGAATAATATCAATCTATACTAAAAAATGATGTATGGGATGTTGTTCCAAGACCAAAGGGAAATTCCGTAGTGACTTCCAAATGGATTTACAAAATCAAACATGCCGCTGATGGAAGCATTGAAAAATACAAAGCAAGATTCGTGGCTAGAGGGTTTTCACAAATAGAGGGAGTCGACTATGACAAGACTTTTGCACCAGTAGCCAGACATACATCCATCAGATCTATCATTGCACTAGCTGCTTCCATGGGTTGGAAGCTACATCAGATGGAGGTAAAGACAACTTTTCTCAATGGTGAAATTGATGAAGAAGTTTATATTGAGAAGCCAGAAGGTTTCATTATACAGAACGAAAAATCTCATGTATGCCGGTTGAAGAAAGCCCTATATGGTATAAACAAGCACCATGTTCTTGGTACGAGAAAATGGATGGATTTCTGATGAGTTTGGGCTTCAACAAAAGTGCAGCCGACCCAAACTTATATTATCACAATGATGGCATTGAGTGTCTGATTTTGGTCTTATATGTGGATGACCTTTTCATCACCGGTTCAGAGAGACTCATTGTTGAATGCAAACAAGCATTAAATGATAAATTTGAAATGAAGGATTTGGGCCTAATGCATTATTTCTTGGGACTAGAAGTATGGCAGAGATCAGATGAGATTTTCCTAAGTCAAGGAAAATATACTATGGAGATATTGAAAAGGTTCAAAATGACAAATTGTAAATCCATGCCTACTCCAATGGTAATGGATTTAAAGAAGATGAGTGACACTGATTCAGGAGACATAGATCCACATTCATATCGACAACTTATTGGACCTTTGATGTATCTGGTTAACACCAGACCAAACATTTGCTATGTAGTGAATATGCTTAGCCAATTTATGAATCAACCAAAGCATACACATTGGATAGCTGCAAAACATGTCTTGAGATACTTACAAGGTACAATTGGTTATGGCCTGAGATATGCAACTAATGTGGAGCTAAGTTTGGAAGAATGTGTTGATGCATACTGGGGAGGAAGTGCAGTAGACAGAAAAAACACATTAGGTTAATGCTTCACCTTAGGATCAACCATGGTTTCCTAGTTTAGTAGAAAACAAAGCTCTGTAGCTTTAAGTACAATAGAGACAGAGTACATTGCACTAAGTGTGGCAGTTCGTGAAGCAGTATGGCTTCACAAACTCTTGACAGATTTGTTCGATCATGAGATGGATCCGACTACTATTCATTGTGACAACCAGAGTTGTGTAAAGCTCTCCGAAAACCCAGTGTTTCATGACAAATCAAAACACATTGAAATCAAGTATCACTATATCAGAGACATGGTGCAGAGAAAGACAATACACGTGTAATATATTTCTACTCATGAACAAATTGCATATATCTTCACCAAACCACTTGCCAAGACAAAGTTCGAGTATTTCCGTGAGAGACTTGGCCTGGTGGAAAATGCCTCCCTAGTTGAGAGGGAGTGTTGATGATTGCAACTATGTGAGACATTCTCCAACTTACAAACCTATGAGGTGTGGATCATTGCAGCTATGTAAGTCTTTCTCTCAGCTTACAAACCTGAGAGAAAACCCCTAAGAAGTGTACGTGGTTCCTTCCTTTGACAGAGCTAGGAACGTAGAGATGACCTCCTCCATTCAAAGAGTTTAGAAGAACTCCAGATGATTATCCAGTGAGAAAGGTGATATGTTGAGTTGGATGTGCATGTGGCTGAGCACAAGGTGAACGTGTGAAATCCCAAAGTGTTGAGTGCATCGTCATGTGAATAGAAATGAATATGATGTATTAGCCTCCTTTGAGCAAGCAGAGTTAAAGAGAAGACTCCAGATGATTCTCCTGTATGAGGTAGTGGGAAAGAAGATCTATAGAGTGGACGTGTCTGTGGACGAGCACATGTGAACGTGTGAAGATCTAGTTCCTCTGTGTAATGCAATAAACTAGAGCTATGACATCCCTATGGATGTGCCCCTAGTGGATGAGCACTAGTGGGTGTATCAAATCCTTTGTTATATATTGTTCAAGAGTCAGACCTACCTGTAACCTTAATTGTTATGTAAAGGGTACAGGTCGGCCCCACCTTAATGTGATTAATAATAAATGTAAAATATAATTAATCTAGTCAATAATAATAATAATAATAATAACGAATTAAAGTGACTTAGAGAGGTCGGCCCTATTGAGCCAATATACACTTCAGTTGATAGGACAAGCCTAATATAAGTAAAGGGAAATTCCCCATTGTGGAATCATATCATTCGAGTGAGTTTGGAAATTCCAGCAAGTACATTTACTTGGGAGAAGTGCACACCTCTCTTGGGCACTACTCTTCTAGGGTTTAAGCACCCTCTTGTGTGCTAGGTCTTTCTTGGTGGTGAAGGTCTTTCTCTTGAAGAATATAGCAAAGGATTTGGCTGGGTTTTCTTCCCTTGTTGAGAAGGGTTTCCCAGGATACTTCTTGTGTTCTT
>CBVK0100692457.1:0-11133 GCA_900067695.1 Picea abies
CAAATGACATTCATAAGTTACATGCTTTCCTCCTTCTCTTTTGTTCATCATCTTGATTAGATCCAAAAGGAAGCCAGTGTCCATGTTAAGCACCTTATGTCTTAGAGTTAAGAGTCTAGCTCTCAAGAGGAGGTCTACGTGTCCTCAGGGAGATTTTCCTACAACAATGGGGTGTTAAGTAGCAAGGATCTTTGGATAATAGCAATGGATGGTTGGATGGAACATGTAAGAGGGAGTCTATGAGGCTCCTCAAACTCATCAATGTAGGATTCTAACAAGGGATGCATAGTAGGTGGTGTGGGTTGAGAAGTGTTTTCCCCCTTGATATGGTCAATGGCACAAAATGTTATGCTCTTTCTGGTGGGGACTTATTTAACAACAATATTGCTAGATATAAGATTGGGTAAAGATGTAGTGGGTGGTGGCATAGTGGATGTGAATTTTTATTACTTTCTATCTTGGTGAAGATGTAAGTGCTAAGCCTAGAATTATATTGTGAATTGTGATTATATTGATAAGGACAAACCAAAATAAGGTCATAACAACTTAGTGGCATGGCATCACCTTCCATAGTATCAATGAGATGCTTGATTGTAAAGGTGATGCTGCAACATTTAGTAATGAGTAATTTGCATCCTTCATCCTTATCCCATCCAAGACAATAGGGTTGTGGATGTGAGGTGGTGGGAAGATTGAATGAATACATAAGGACCTAAGAAATCAATTTCTTTTGGTATAAATTGTCAAATATTTCAACAACCAAATGATCCATCATTTGACACTTTCAGGTGAAGAGCAAATCGCAAGAGGTGGCAATGTAATTGCAAGACATGAGAAGTAAAATAAGATCTATAGAGGCTCATGTTTTCCACTATAATTATCTTGGGAGATGTGGTTTGAGGTGGGTTTTGGTGATGATCTATAAAGGCCTAAGGCTCACAAAGGGTGTGGCATTCTAGTGAAGGAATGGTTTCGACTATTCTAAAAATGGAAATACTTCCATGACTATGATGGTGAGGGAGAATTTTTAGGGGAGAATGCTCATTTTAAAGGGTTGTGACCCTATTAAGGGTGGCCCTAAAACGGAGGCTTAGGGTTAGTATTTTTTAAATTTGCTATAGTTTTAATTTTGTTATAGTTTTTAATTTTTTTTTAAATGGTTTTAAATTAGTTCAGTGTTTTTTATTATTTTGTTTAATATTGATATTTTTAATATACTTTATAAAATCTTGGTTTTTAAAAAAATTAATCTTAAAATTTATAAAATTTATTGTTTTTTGTCTAGTTTTTTTGTTTTTTTATTTTTTTATTTGTTTTGTATGTGTTTTTTGTTTTTGTTTTTTCATATTTTTTTCTCTTAAAAAAAATTATGTATTTCATATTTTTTCTCCTAAGAGGTCACAAGTTCGAATTCAAAGGGGGGTAGGTATGTATACCTCTGTAGACTTTAACAATCAAATCGTTGCACGGAGGGGGTCCCTTGTCCCACAAACAAGGGGGTCTCATACACCAATTTGGTGTCGATCTTGGCCACGACCTTATTATTATTGTTGTTGTTGTTATAAATTCAAAAAATATGTTTTTAACTAATGTTTTCATCTTTTGTTTGGTGTTTTTAATTAATTAATTCATTTACTTTATGATTTTGTTTATAACGGTGTTTATTTTTTAAACCATGGTTTTAATTTTAGGCTCAAAACAAAAAAATGAATGTCAATTGTAGCACTACATTTTAATTTAGAGGATGATTTTGAGGTTTCGGTTTGCAACGCTAACAATTGTCAAGGTCACCGTTTCAAACAAGTTGTAATATTAATCTTGAGAAAAAATGGCATTATCGCTAGCACTGATGTTTGTTTTGAAGGTCAATTTTAAGGTTTTTGTTCAGAATGATACTGATTTTCAAGACCACAACCTAAAAAAAGGAGAGGTGATGCTATGAACACCACTTTTTTATTTGAGAATCAATTTCAAGGTTTTGTCTAGAACGATACTGGGTGTCAAGACCACAATTTCAAACAAGTTGCAATTTTAACCTTGAAAAAAAGAGAGGTGATGCTTGTTGACCTGTATATAGGTTAATACCCTCTCTTTATTTTCTTTACTTAGAAAAATTCTTGATCTATGGAAGGTTCGTGGGTTGGTCTCATCATCTTTACTCATGTTCGCTTCTCCGCCATCACCAAAATGCACCTTTTGTTCCATTGTACACGATTTTCACCAACACTTAGTCTTTTTCCCATACCCTTCATGGGACAATGGGTTCATGGGTGTAGCTTTTCTCCGATTCATTCACTTGTTTTAACCACAAGTTCATCTGTCTTCTTTTTGGTACTTAGTCATTTTCTCAAGATTTAACCTATATATTCAATATACCATACTTAGTCTCTTAAGTTCAACCATGGAAGCAGAGATCGTTCCACTACTTTGAGAAGTTCTTTTTTGTCCATCCGTCATCCTACACTTAGTCATATTTCAAAACATTTCATGAAGTCGTGAGAGCAAACTTTTTTCCAACTAACTCTTTCTATACATTTTGTTCCTCTGCTCCTCCATGTATCCTCGTTCCTTGTCACATTCACCAAGAAACATTTAATGCATATCTTATGTGAAACTACATATAGTTAAATACTAAATCATCGTTATTATTGGTGTTTTTCTCAAGACCTATCTCATAAATTCAAATTAAATCATTCTTTCAAAATAAGAGCTCCAGTGGTTAATATGAAAAAAGAATTAATTTACTATTCCAAAAATATTATGCATGCTTGGCCAACTCTTAAGAACGATGGAGAGAAGAAGAGAAATCTTATGTGGGGATACATTGAATACATTTGCAAGAGAGGACTCGAAATACCATTGGTAAAGATCTTACAGATATTATTCCACATTACTGCATGAAGAAAGGAATGTTGATGATATCTAGATATTAGGGATCACAAAGGCACGATGCCTTCCAGAGGTCTTTGATGTAAAAGAACTGGTAATATGGTACACATAAAATTATGATAAAAACTAAAGAACTATTAAATTGAAAGGATAGTCTCCAATCTCTCTGGCACCATCAAATTTCAAACAAATGCTCAGGTTACTAGAGCCAACAATAACCTTCAAGGTTGACGAAGCCAAGAATTTCATCGTGGCTAAAAACAACAGTAGGGACTTATTGCCACAATGTCTTGAAGACTCAACAACAATACCAGAGGATTTATCAATGATACGGGTTAGTCAATTGAAGAAACCTTACAAAGAAATGGCATGACTTCTTGCTAGGGTACTTGGACATGATTCCATTGCTACTATCCCTCGTTTAGCTCTCTATATCTTATATTATTCTATTCAAGGAAACATAATTTTCAACTGGTCAAAAATCATATATACTAAGATTTCATTTCAGTTATCAAATTTTAAGAAGGATAAGAAATTCTACATGTCTGCATATTTTTTATTCACTATTGTATATTGTCATGTATTTCAAGGATTACATTTGTCAAGGAAAGTTGATTCTAATACAAACCCATTTCACACATGGTATCATGCTTTGTGGAAGTAGAAAGTAATGCATCACTTTTACGAAGTTTATGATTCCTTTCTATCTTCTTTAAAAAAACTCATGTTTGGAAATAATACTTCAAGATTGTCTTTGGAAGTGGCAACATTCTTAGAAAAAAGGGGAAATTTTGAATCAAATGAATAGTATAACATAATTAGAGTTTATTGCTATCAAGAAGCTCCATTCTATATTTTGTTTTATGTACCAGATAAGATATTCATGGTAGAAGTTCGTAGACAATACAAATTTTGGGATAATTTCTTTTAACATAGGAAGAAAAGGATATTCATTACATTTCCATGGAAAGTCAATGAAATTTCATTAAAATTGCTTCAAAGATTGATGAATTTGCAACCTAATTTGACCAGTATAATTTAAATTTGACAAATCAAGTGAAAGGGTTTGACCCCCAAAAATATTTCATGAACCATATGGTCTTTGTTTCTTTCATTGCATCATACATAAACACTTGTATACATTGGGAAGAAGAAAATGATGAGAACACCTCTGAAGAAGTATAAGTTGCATATCTTGAGACTATTGTCAGTACAAATGAAGTACATTGACGATACATAACAATTATAAATGAAAGAAGTACAAAGTCTCAAAGTTCTTCTCAGAGAAATGACATACCCAAGTAAAATCCCCAAACTATTAAGCAAGAGAAACAAAAGTCCTTAATTGAGAATTTAGGTGATAGTGATGATCCTAATCATCCCAAAAAGAATGTTGAAAAACCTCACAAATTTCCAATAACTAGTAAGACAAAAAAGGAAGATTGATCAACAGGAAGTAGAGGAGCTCATACTTGATGAGGACGTTGTTCTTGAATACATGGAGCTAAATGCAAGAATCGAGGACATAGAGTTTCTAGATGATGAGCAGAGGATTCAACAGAACATAGAAGTAGCAGGAGAATTGGTGATTCAAGAGCCTGTCTTTTATGAAGAAGAATCATTGACCCTCCATAGAACATTATTTGTCAAAGATTTAAAGAAGCTAGTCTTTGAACATGTGAATTCAAAAGGAAAAAGGATCCAAGAGAAAGATACAGACCTTGACCTAAATAGAGTCTCGACATCAAGAATTGTCTGAATTCATAAAGTTACTCGTGATGCTTTGGAGGTATCAGTTGATGAAATGGAAGTCAAAAATGAAAGACTTAAAGAAAGGATTAAAGAATTGGAATGTGCTTTGATGCCACCTACTATTTTTGTAAGTCTAGTTGCTACTATTCAATCTGGGTAAAATCCAAATGGAACACCTGAGTCAAAGTTGAAAGGAACACCAAGTTTGTTGGTTGCAGTTACGTGATTTGTTGGAGAAAACGTAATAAAAGAGAATGTCCCTTATTTTAGAGGCATGGGGCATATGGAATAATATTATTTCTTTTGGTTACAAGTTAAACAATTTAAGAGACTATCTCCACGTTGAGTTTGATAATGAAGAAAGATTCTATAATGATGTTGTTATCACATTTATCTTAAAGGTTTATGGTATGACCGAATTGAAAAGAAAAGAAGAATACCTACCTTCCTTTGCTCGAATAAAACAATTGAAAGCTTGTTGGATTAAAAAGATAAAAGTTATGAAAGAAATATTGGACGATTGTGACACCCTGGTCATCAAAAAGGAAGCATTATATCACAAATTGACTTAAATAGACCTAGCATGAACTACAAGGGAGGTCCAATACCTGAATTTAATTTTAAATTCCATATTTATGACAAGGCAACAATTTGAGGAACACATGGAAATATTAAAATGTCTATTAACTGAAAAAATTAATAATATGATTGAATATACTAAGTATGAAATTGAAAGTTGGTTGGTATAATAATATGATTGAATATACTAAGTATGAAATTGAAAGTTGGTTGGTAAGTTATGTAAATAAAAATAAGGATATTGAATATACACTCCACCAACTTTTGTTTTAATTAAGAGAATAATAAGGCACAATATTTGATATCAAAGTTAGACAAAAAATAAATGTTGCACCAATGAAAGAATATATTGAAAAGCGGTTAAAGCATGCCTTTATCAAGATAAATGAAGAAGATCAGTTAGAGGCAGTTGGCATTGGTCGAGAAACTACAACAAAGGATGATACAAGAGGGACATCAACAAGCAAATGAGACAGAGGAGATCCCATCACAGTGAGATATCACATTCTTCCCAATTCATTTATCTTCCAGTTCCGAAAATCATCCAGTCGTGTTTTATCTATCCTAAGAAAAACATAACTGATTTTATGATCTTTCTCTCTTGTATTCTTTTCAGGTTCAACCTACTCTTGTTTTCTTTCTTTATTTTAAGGTCCACAGGATACTGATCCCAATCCAAATTTGGACAAACATGTTTTACTTCTAAGACTATCAAAGACTTATTATTTTTTGAGAAATTCTAGAGAACTACTTCGGCGATAAACTTTAATTATATCTTTTGAAACGTTGATTTTGAGTATTGGATATTTGAAGTTTCTCCTATCATATTCTCTTTTGTTATCAATGAAAAACCTCTTTTAAAGTTCTCTGACATGTGGCCCCTTCATATTTCTTTCCTCGAATGTGACAAAAAATATGTGATACTGTGATGGATGTGAGACTCGTGTTAGATTTTCTATAGTTATTGTCTTTGTATCATATTTTTGCAAATACATTGTTTTATGAGTGAAGGTTCCAGGTCCATTTCTCATGAGTTCTTGATGCATGTATATTATTTACAACATTTTCATTTATTTGAATGATAAATATTTGGAATTTTCTATTCAGCACTCTCCTATTTTAGTATCCTTATACCAATATATTCAAATATAAATCTTTAAAGAATACAGAGGAGTACCACCTCTATAAAAAAAAAGGGGGATTTTTATCCTCATGATGATGTTGTTTCGATCTTAACCTATTCAAACATAAACAATGTTGTGTACACCACTTTTGATTTGAGGGTTGATTTTAATATTCTTGTTTGCAATTTTACAAGAATTGAAAGAAATGGTGGAAAATTGTTGTAATTTTAACCTCGAAAAAAAGGGGTGTTACCAATAGCACCAATTATTGATTCAAATGTTGGTTTGGGTGTTTTTTATGCAAAACTATGATTTTTGAGAGCTAGAGTTCTCGTTAAGTCGGAAACTTTGTTTATGAATAAAATGCTAGTTCAACATTAAATGACACAAAAATGATGGAAGAGATGGATAATCAATTCATGCGATGCATTGTTGACACCAAGATGATGCACAATTGATGTAACCACCGTGAAAAACATGATAAGATATTTTTTAATATTTTAAAGTTTCATTACTATGATGCAAACTCGATGCAAAAGAGATGGTGTGAAAATTTGACGCACGACAACAACAAAAAATCATCCAGAGGGTTTGAGGGATATAACGACGCTACAACCTCATATTGTAGTAGTGTAGATTGCATAAATTGAATATTCACATGTTATCTCATTAAATGGTTTCATTCGGAGGAGATAATGGCAAAAATGCTACTTTGTTTTTTCAGAGAGCATGTAGACTTATTGGTGTGAAGTTGGATTTTCCATAAAACATCTAAGGTTTTTTTAAATATGATTCAATTATTATTTCCACGACATGCGAAAAATGTTAATCCAATTTAAATTCATTAAATAATATTTGAAAATATCATTAATCATGCACATAAACTTACTTGATACACTTGTAAACTTAGAAGGTATTGTTGTCCATTCCAAGTCATCTATTTTCTTGGGTAAATAACCACAAGAACCTTATATCATTGTGAAGCAAAATTTACAAGAAAAACAACAATGTTCAATTTTATTTTATCATTATTATTATTATTTATTATTATCATTATTTTGAATCTTGGATAGACATAATTGTGACCATAAATGACATGTCGAGTATATATTTGGGTAGTGTAAAATTAACCCAATTTATTACCCATGTAAAGTTATCCATTTTGTTATTTACATGGTGTGCATCATCAACATTCCTATTAAACTAAGCAACCAAATAATAGAAAATTAATTAATAATAACTTGTAGCTAACAATTTTACTAAATTGGTTGGAACTCCTCTATCCTTTTAATCTGCATTCTTACATATTCTTTCTTGTAAACATAGAATTGAAATTATTTTTGTTATTCTTCCTATAATTCAAAATATGAATCGAAAAGGATCACTAGTGGTTTCTAAATTATGTTTTTCCTTTAAACTTAACAACTTGACTTTAAAAAGAATCTTGTGCCTCAAACTCAATGAATTCGAAAGGTGTTATGCATAATACTCTTGTTATGCTTAATCTCTTGTCCTTAATTTGTATCTGCCTCCACATATTGGTTAATTTTTGTGACTTTGTTCATCACCATTTGAATATGCTGCATATGTACATCTATGAAGAATATTAAGATAAGAGTTATCTCCATAATGGTATGAGTCAATGTCCAATTGGATGGGGTTGACCCTAAGATACTTGGACCCAAGTCTATTAACTTCTTTTATGATTTTTTTGGAATCTCTAAATTAAGAGATATTTGATTTCTAATTTTCTTTTGAATATCCACCTAAAGTATGCTAATTTATCAGCACAAACAAATCAAACATGTTTTGCTATTTGATTTTCAAAATCCAAGTAAAAAGAATTGATTATCTTTTATTATGATGTGAAATTTATGTTCTTCCTCAATTTTATTTATTATAATAAGTGTATTCATTTTACAATATTTAAAAATATATATAGTTAAAAAGTAGGACTTTTATTTGGCCAAAATCGTTTAAGACTTGCATATGATTCCAATTACTTAAAATCCTTTGATGTACATGCGAAATGGACCATGAGAGCGAAACATGCCTTTAAAATATTTGAACCTTACTGAATGGAAAATCACCTCCCCTACTTAACCATTGAACTAAGGTTCTATTAACAACAAGGTAAAAGGTCGCCTTAAACAATGTACACCATCATGTGTAAAATCCATTTTATGGAATTTTTGTAGATGGAAGGCCAATTGAAATGTTCTTAGGTTTCATTTATAAACCAAAAATATTGAATATGTACATATTATCTTGTAAAATGGTTTCATTTCACAAGTGATAATGGCACATATACTATTTTTTTATTGAGCATCTAGATAGAGTGATGTGACATTGATTTGCCACAAAACATCCTATTGAATATGCTCAAAACAATCCTAAAATATCATTAATCATTCACATAAACTTAGTTGATATATTTGTAATTTCAAAAAGGTATAATCATTTTTTTTTCTTTTTTAAAATAAATATGAAAGCTTTATTTTTTCGATGTAAATTTTTGGGTATTGATGTTTGAATGGGAAATACAATTCATTTCACTCTCTCGCCCATAAGTAAAAAATAAAATTTATTGATACCTTGTTAGTACTACACAAATATTCACAAACAATAGTTTACTGACATGCACATATCCTACCCTTCTCTGGAATTGAATAGGTGACCTCCAAGGAGAAAACACACATTCTTAATTGTTAGGTCCACTCAAGTTAACACATATGAAAGCCTTATATCTTTGTCATGAGGAATTTACAAACAAACATTGTTAATGTTCGAATTTTTAATTTTGTTATTAGATGAACATAATTTTTCTATAACTAATATATCAAATATATATTTTGGGCATTGTATTATTAACCCAATCAATCGTCACTCCAAAACTATATATTCTTCCATTGATTATATGGTATGTATGATTAATATTCTTACTAAAACAAATAGCCAAGTAATAGTAGATCAATTTACTATAACTTGTAGATAACAACTTTACACAAAAAGGTTTATTGGTTGGGACTCTCATTTCCATGTTATATGCATTCATGCTTATTCTACCATATAGACATAGAACTACAGTGTTTTTTTGGTTCTTCGTGTGATTCAAAATGTAGATTAAAAAATATCACTAGTGTTTCTTGTTCACTTATTTCTAAACTAAATTGTATTGTTTCTTTTACCTTAACACCTAGTTGTTTCTCAAGAATCTTGTGCCTCAACTCTAAAGGAATTTTAGGGGTGTTGGGGATGATACTTTTCCTCCATTTAATCTTTTGGTTGTAAGCTATATTTTCTTCCATATTGGTTAATTTGGATACTACTTTGTTCGCTACCTTTGAATATGTTACATATATACATTTATGAAGGATGGTAGCATAAGGGATATCTCAAATTTTTTTAACCATAGCTGGGGAAATTTATATTAATAAAATTCATAGTTGTGTCTGTAGCAAGATTACATCATAGTTCTATTTCAAAACTTTCAAACAAACAAAAAAAAAAACTATGTTGACTACACTCCTATAGCCGAGTATGTTTTGTATATTTATCCAAAATTTCCTAGTATTTCTTGACACTATATATTCTATAATATAACCTTAAAATTATAATAACCCCGAAAAACATGATACTTAACAAAAGGCATGACGACTAACTGCTCCTTCAAATACTACATTTGGAGGGGCAGATTCCTACTTTACAATTTCCATGTCTTTGACAAGTTGGTGCATTGTTTCATCTTCCTTTGGCTCCCCTAGAGTTGAATCAATTGATAGTCTTTTATTAGAATCCCTATATTGATCTCCCTTGCTCAAATTTAGGACTATATTTATGGGAAGATTGCATTCTACTTCCAAGATAGCTATATGTTGCTTTTGTTCCACAAGAGTCCCCATGATTGTTGTTATATGAGAAGTGGCTTGGTGTTCATTCTCATGGACTTTTGAAGTGACTATAAATATAGAAGTCTTTTTACATTAGATTTGATCCTCATGGTTTCTGAGAACTTGTCTTATTTCCTAGAGCTCTTTGTAATCCATTAGGTTTGCACAAAGGACATTATCCCTAAACAGTTCTATGTTCCTTGATTTGCCTAAATTCCAATTCCCTTTCCATGCATCCAAGTCCCAAATTATGCATGTGATTGATGTGCTATAGAATGATAGAGAATACTTTCCATAATACAAAAGTAAACCAAAAGAATACAATTTAATTGAAGAAAAAATTAAGGTGCATCTTATTCCTCTGAAACTCGCGCTAGAGGTAACCTTAGGAATACAAATTCCCCTTCGCTAAGATGTCTCCAAGGAGGGGTCTCCCCCGAAGACTTATAGAAAACAAAAAATGACATACTAAACACAACCCCAATTAGACAAGCATGAAATCTTACTTGTATGCACATAGATGTATTCTAGGCTTCCCACTAACACACTCCTTTCAAATTGACCATAATCCCACCATGATTAGGGAAATTACTAGACTCAAGTTCAAATTTATGTGCATTCATAGCTTTAGGCATGCGATGGGGGAACTTATGTCTCATCTCATAATTAGCCCAACACTGAGTGTGAAATTCAATGTTGTGAGTGTTAGGTAGCTAGAGAGGTTGTAGTGGTGGCCGAGAGGGCCCATAGTGATAATAGTGGAGGCCATTCAATGTAAGGTGGAATAGGTCCACTATATTATTAAATAAGGCCCACTATGGTAGTTAGATATAATAAATGTAAGAGAACTTCTTAGAAGGTTCTACTTCTAGAAGATTACTCCTCTAGAATGTTCTTAG
>CBVK0100692458.1:0-11133 GCA_900067695.1 Picea abies
GAAGCATCATCATTTTGTGTGGATTACTTGAGCAAAGGGTTGGAAAAGGAGAGCTTGGCGAAGCTGCTGCATCTACATCATGGTTGTAATCACTTTGATTTGTTTTCATTAATATACATATGTGCTTGGCCTGTTTCTTTCAAGGTTGTGTTTATTCTACATGAACTTGTCTCTATTAGATATATCTGGTTTCAAGCTAATCTTAGTAGAATAGGAAGTTTGTTCTGTCTTTGTTTTCATTGTAGGATTTATCAAGGAACTTGGGGATCAAAGGTCAACTCGGACTGTGCGAGGACAAACATCATTAAAAAGGTACTCCTTTCTTCCTGTTCTCTATACTTTAGTTTAACTAGATTTAAAAGGATGTCAGTGACCAACGTTAGCACATATGTATACTTGGTCTTAGGAGTTTAGAGCCCAAGAGGGAATCCACTTGTCCACAAGGGGGATTCTCCTGTAACACTTACTATCCAACACTTTTAGTCTATCAAGTGTGATTTGATCCCAAACCACTGGTTATAAAGGCCACAAGGTAGATTTGGTAGCAGTTTGTCTTTTCATCCATTCATACAAAAAACAGTGGAATTCAACAAAGAAAGTTCCATGCATATCAATATAAATATACCTATCTTTCCATCTCTTCACATTCACTCTCGAACCCTGAGTTTCTCGCAGGGAAAACTCATGCTCCTTTGTCGTTAGCCAATCTTGAATTTCCTCCCGAGATGGATACCACCTCATCTCTTGCCTTCATCTTCCAATAGAAGTCTTCCAAGTCATGACAACAGAAACATGGGTTGGGTCATTTCATGCTTGCACGCATCCTTCCTAACGCTGGGGAGTTTAGACCAAGGGTTTGTCTAGAGTTGAACAACAAAACCCCCAAAGCATCGACATATCAATCTTTAGCCAAGGTGGAAGAAGGTCTCACCCAACACATAATGAGGATCACATAGACCATTTGGTCTTGGTAGAGATGAAGGGATAAATACAAAGGGATCTATTCGAGATGACATTTGTACACTCCATTAACAACAACTTACTATTATTAACATGTAAAACAATACACACACATATCCAAATAACATGTGAGTGACACACAATAGATCAAAACTGTTGCAGCTTTATTATTCCTTCCATTCCATTTGAACACAACCATGTATTAAGCAAACTATATTTGACAACAAGAAAGTATCATGTCCACTTTAGATAGTTCCCCATAATTACAAGAAGTTGTTCCATGCACATCCTTTCACACCTCAGACATATGACATACTCAAACTTATATTCAAAAGCATTATCACATTACAATACTACAATGGGTAAGAGAGAGCTCGACACACAACAACCGATAACTCAATCAATCCTCTAAGTGAGTATCTAAATCTATTTTTGTTGTCATTGCTTCCTTTTATAGCTTTCTTTGCTTGGGAGCTCTATCTCTTTCTGCTCTTCTCCACTTGTTCTATTGACAAACTACCTTGCACGCTTCTGGCACCTGCATGCACTCCACTTAGCCTTTATGGAATCGGGGCAATATTAACTACCTCTCTAGCTCATCTTTTGTCAATTCCACATTCCCTTGTATTGATGGTAGTATTCATTCAAGAAGATTTCCAGATGATTCCTTTCTTGATTCCAGCATGCATCTTCTTGATTTCCAATGCAACTGTCAAAACTCGAGCCGATGCGCACTTGGTAGACTTCAAGCTCGTTGCACAATATCAAAACTTAGCCTTGTGTGCACTTCTTGTCATTCTCTACACATTATCTTAGTTACACGCAAAATTGGAATGAGCGTGCACAAAACTTGAAATAAGCGCGCACAACTTCGTTTGTGCGCACACGTGCAAGATTAACCCAAAACTTTGGGTTCCAACAGGAACCATATGTAAGCCCCTTGACGGTACATTTCTACCCTTCATGCATGAATCTTGTGTATAATTCTTTGAAATCCATGGTGACTAGTCCCAAAGTGCGTAACCATTCTACCCCGAGAACTATATCACAACTGCCCATTTCAATAGCAAACATGTGAATTTTGAGACGATACTCACCAATTTGTAGTTTCACATTTTCACATCATCCCCCAACTCACCAATTTGTAGTTTCACATTTTCACATCATCCCCCACATTTCATTATACCACCATTGGCAATCATAATTTGAAAACTAGATATGGAATATACATAAAAATTGGTGTCTTGTGCCACTCTCCTATGGATAAAGTTATGGGCATTGGCACCATCAATCAACACAATCACTTTGCAGTTCTTGATGTAGCTAATCAATTTCAAGGTTTGGGGTGTCGAGAAACCTTATAGGGCATGGAGAGGAATTTGGAGTTCCTTGCAAGGAGCTTTCAATAGGGCTTCATCTTCCACTGGAGGGGTGGTGTGTTCCAAAGTTGGTTCAAGATTATCTTCAATAGGATTGTCCTTTGAGTAGTCATGTGGAGATACATTCGTTTGAAATAATTTATGTTCTTTACATTTATGCCCTTTGAAATATCACTCATGAAAATTATAGAAAAGACGAAGGTGTTCATGTTCTTCCATCTCTTCGGGAGATAAATTGAGGATGTGGACTAGTTGTGAGTTGGATGAGTGAGGGGTAGTCACTACAGGGGTGCTAGGGTGAGTAGTGAATAAATGTCTCTTAGTTTGTGCATTGATTACCATCTCAACTTCTTTATTTATGTCACATGCTTCCGACCATGTTTTTGGCACTACATCATGTCGTGTGCTCAAATTGCTTCACTGAGACCATTGATGAAACATTCTTAAAAAAATAAATTATATTGGCCCTTTGTGTGTATTTCCAATTGCTCAAAGGTGGTAATATATTCCATCACTATGTTGGTTTGGTGTAATTTTTTCAGGTGTCCCAAATGGTGAGTGTCACGTTCAAAATAAGCATAAAGTACTTACACAAACTGGGTTCATGAAATGTAGCATTTATAAGCCTTCTTATACCATTGCCACCACTACCAACATTTGGCATCCAAATACAAGACCATGACTTGTATTTTGCGTGGGTCATCAATAATTCCATGGATAGATAAATATACCCATCACGAGGGATCGGACCCATCAAATTTGTTCATGTCAACCCATCAAAGGGACCCATATTTTTTTTCCAAGTACTACTCTTTAAGGGAGTATTACTCCCAGTTGATTATTATTGTGATGATAGAATCGTCAAATTACTTATGAATGCAAAGATGTATGAATTGTGTTGGTTGATTACAAAAGCTAGGGTTTGCAGAGTCTTAGAGACGGAGGAATGTCAAGTGATATAGCTCTATGATATACTTGTGAGGTCCAATAGTAGTACTCGACCCAATATCTCAAGGAACTAACTAAGGAGGCTCAATTGTGCCCTTAGTCATGCAACCTGACTATCTAGGTACTAGAGAGTGATCTCCCCAAGTGTTGTTCTTGGTGTACTATAGCAATAAGATGGAAAATTGGTTGATCTATCGTTGGTTTCATGTATACCCTGGGGGCTCTCGATATACCAGAAGGTATGTGAAAGTGAGATTTTGTATATAAGTGTTGTCTTATGAGATACCACTCAAAGGGGTACTGACAAGGGTTACAAAGGTTTCCAACAAAGCTATTTCACTGGTATTTCCTACATGTATTCTTCCCCCAACCACAATTTTACCAGCGAAATGACAAATCATTGTGTTATTTAAAGACATTGGAACATGTCTCTAACTTGAAGACAAATTAGACTAAAATTCAAAGGTATGTTGGCTTAGGAAAGAGCTCTGATATCACTTGTAGTGTTCCTTGACCCTTGAAATTGAAACACAACCAAGTATATAGGAAATATAACTGCAAAAACACAAAAAAAAAGATACAATAAGATGAAATATATAAAATATATCCTTGCATGATAATGCAAAAAAGGAAAACAATGTTCACTTGCCTCTGAAGGTGGGGCGACCTTTCATTGAGAAAAGCTCTAAATACATAACACAAGGAAAACATTCCATAGTCTCCTATCTCTTTACATAACTTTTCCATATAAAAAATCCTAACTACTTATGATCCCATCACTAATGTGTATCAACTACCTAGTGGGCCTTATAAAGTGGACCCTTTTACATTAAAAAACTATCCACTATTATCCAACGGGCCCTGTACAAAGAGGTTCATAGCATACAACGATTAACTAACTCCTAGTTAGTCTAAAGTAGGTAGGTTAGGGTAGGACCCTAACAAATTGCCCATTGTTTTTAAAAAAATAGTTTGTTAAGGCTATTAATTATTTATGACATCCACTTCTAGGTTTAGGGCTTGTGATGAGTGGTTATGGGGGAATTTGGTTTTGTTTAGTGCTTGTATGTGATGTGTCAATTGAGATCATAAAACATCGAGGGATTCATTTCATGTAGCATAAAACATGGAGGGGTGTTGCAATCTTGTAGATTACAATGATATTCAGAGAGATACTACAATGAAGCACAACACACACATACTCACGAAAGAAGAGAGTAATTATGAAGGTTAACCAATCCATCATGTATTCCTTATTCATGAGTATAAATACATAGGATAAATGGTTGGAGTGGTTGTACCCGCTCCAACTAACCATTAGTTTGGTTCTTTTATGCATTTACCATTTGTTACATATCTTTACTTGGGTTTATCATCTTTATTACATACATTTATGTATTAACTCTAATGTATGATGACAAGGGCCTAAGAATCCCCTATAATTTATCCCCCACACTCAATTCTTTGCTTGTCCCGAGCAAGCATGCATCCAAGTCCCAAGTTCAAGTGCTCCAAGTAGCCATATGACAGGTCCACCTCCTTGATCTCCATGTTTTGCTTACCTCTATCAATTGTGATTTTTTTCAAGAGTCGCCCCAGCTGCTGCTATTGCCAAGTCGGTTGCTCAATTCAGACCTAGATTGTTCACGTGCTCTGTTAATCTGTCACTCTCGGAGGATTCTAGATATGGGATCGAAGAGGCTCTACATCATCAACCAAACATTTTGCTTCTTTCATGAATTGTTCTATAATTCTTGTACCAAGGGGTTTAGTTTAATTGCCATCCTCTTTTCATAAATGCTCCATGTGTGTATAAAATATCTCTCTTGAATGCCTTCGACCGCTGCTCATCATGAATTCTCTCTGTAAGTGTTATGCTCACTCGACCGATTCATACTCATATGCTCCGCGTGTGTGTTGGGTTGCTGCTTTTTAACATGGTTGTGTTTCTTCAATTCTCTAGAAATGTATGGAGTCTTGCATTTTTACATTACATGAAGGATGGTTGACTATGACTTAATTACGACTCCAACACTTAGTAAAACACAAATACATAGAGTTTGCCTGCGCAGGGCTTAGCTTCATGTCGTCAACTAGGTATCAACTGAAGTTAGTGAGAGACTAATCTTGTCGGCTAAGGACCGACTTATATTATAATGGCAGAGGGGATCCCCTATCTTTGAAGACTCACATTTAACCCCCTCTTTTTTGTCTCAACTCAATTGTCTTAAATATATGATCAATCAACCTGCATAGATTTTTCTTTTTCTTTTCCAAGACTTAATTGCAAACTCGACTAGACTAACACATGAGTCGACTCGACTCTCTTCCTCTAATGGTCAATTCAAATTCCTTTCTTTTTTACTATAAGTCGACTCGACTCAAACTCTATTATTTCCTTCATGTATCTTAGTTTATAATTATCATGACTCCATATGCTTTATCGTGACTCTATTACTTCACAAGTATCGAGTGCAATACATTACATGGTTCTTTAAAGGTTTATTATGTCTCCTTTATATGAACCTTAAATACATTATGATGATGACTTGGGGGTAGTCAATTTTGAACATTTTTTAGATGCACCAAATTCTGAATGGTATCCTCCACATATGCTACTATTCTGACGTTCAAACAATTCCTCCAGTTCTTTGCGTTCCACCAGATCATCGCGACGATTGCTATGAGTGCAAGCAAATCTTGTTTAGAGTCACCACGTCCACAACTACACATAGTTGACACATTTAGCATTCCATAATTGCACAAATTCGACACATCGACACTCGTGGAAAAGTTGTGAAATTGATGAATATGGAGGGTATGTGCACCACCAACCTTTCCTTGAATACGAGAACTTTTCCTTGAATATGGGGGTATGTGCACCACCAACCACATGAAATTGGTATAATGTTAGGACCATTAAAATGGAATTGGCTTGTGTGTAGTGTCCAACATGTGCAAGTAATCAATCATCAAGAACTAGACGACATCTACGAGCACATCTATGAGTAGTCGACCACGAACAAGAATATTTTAAAAAACATCAACATTCCACGAGCATCCACGTTTGTCAACAATTTTCTCTCGAGCATCTTCTTTGGCATCTTCAATATCAAGAAACATCACTCATATCTTTGCAAATTTTCCATCACGTTCTTTTGTAGGTTTGAGCATCACCGCGAACCATGGATCGACCACGAATGATCTAGAACAACTCTTCCTCAACATCCACTTTCAGTGAGCATTTTCAATATCACGAACAATCAATATCCATGAGCATGCAACATCCACAAGCAACAATCAATCCTCTTATTTCTCCATCTTCTTCAGGTTCATACAACCCCCATCTGCTGCCACTCTCACCCAGTCGAATGGAGGAGGCAAGGACGTTGATGTTGTAATCTTGTATATTACAATGACATTCAGAGAGAGACTACATTGAAGCATAACACACACATACTCACGAAAGAAGAGAGTAATTGGGAAGGTTAACCAATCCATCGTTTATTTACACACATACTCACGAAAGAAGAGAGTAATTGGGAAGGTTAACCAATCCATCGTTTATTTCTTATTCACGAGTATAAATACATAGGATAAATGGTTGGAGTGGTTGTACCTTCTCCAACTAATCATTAGTTTAGTTATTTTATGCATTTTTCATTTGTTACATATCTTTACTTTGGTTTGTCATCTTTATTACATACATTTGTGTATTAACTCTAATGTATGATGACAAGGGCCTAAGAATCCCTTACAACAATGGGTCAAGGAGATGCTAAATAATTCATTCATTCTTGAAATATTTTATGTTATCTTGTTCTCGTCATTTAAACAAGATGTCTACAAAATATAGAGAAAGGTATACTCAATTGAGATTTTTCCAAGTAAGGATCATGTTAATTGATATTAGATTGAATAAAGGTCTTGATGGTAATGTCATTGATACCAAAGTAAGAAAACCTGCTCTTGCCATAACCTAAGGGTTTTTTTGTTATTTTTTTTAAATAGAAGCCAAGGAAATTTATATCATAAAGGTTGTAGCATAGCTAAACAACGAGATTTCAAAACCTATTGACATGAATTTCCAAACAAAATAGGCAACTCTTATATGCCAAAAAAATAGCATGCAAATGTCCATATATAAAACATCCCAATATTTCTTACATGTATACAGTCTTAGAAAAACACCTAAAATTCTAATTGCTTTACATAACATAAAATTTAGCGAAAAACATGATGGTTGTTAGCTTCTTCCAGCCCCATATTGGTAGGAAGAGACTCTTTATTTCCAAGATCCATGTCATCTATCATTTGGTAAACTATATCTTCCTCGAATAGAATTTATTGACATCTTGTGATTAGAAGTAGCTATCTCGGATCCTTTGCTTAGATTGAGAACCATGTTTCTTAACATATTACATTCTACCTCCAGGGTATCTATTTATTGCTTTTGTTGAAACAAAGTATTCATGATTATGGCATTTTGAGATGAGCACCAATGCCCATTCTCATGCACTTTTGTTGTCACGAATAAGAGATAAGTTTTGTTGCATTGAATAGATTCTTCATGTATACAAAGGACCATTTGAATTTCTTGGGTTTCCTTGTAGTCCATGGGAACAATACATAGAATGAAATAGAGCTACCAACCCTTGAGAGGATATCGAGGCTTTGTGTTTAGCTCAAAAATCTTAGAAACCAAAACATAAGAGGAAACCCACTGCACAACCAACTAAACAACATTGCCAAGATACTAAAGGTTTGTGAATCTCCGTGACTAGAATTCACAATACCATGTAAAACTAGAGAGCCAAACCCCCAAATGAAGGTGATTGGATTCCCAAAATACAACAATTCTCAAAAGACCAAATGAATAAATACTAAATGCAGACCTTGAGAGGAGATAGGGGATATGTCTTCACCTTTGAAAATCCATGAAACAAAAACACAAGAGTAATTCCACTACACCACCAACCAAGGAACATTGACATGTTTCCAAAGGTCCACAAATCCGTTAGACCAAAATTCCCAATACTAAGAAAAACTAGAGAGCTAGACTCTGGAATGAAGATGGTGGGATTACCAAAGGACAACAACTCTCTAAATCTATATACTAAAATACCAAATGAATAGATACCAAGTGTAGGTCAAGGATGAACTAACAACGAAAATCCAAACATGCAGAAGAAATCCAAAGGCCAGAATGGTGAAAATTCCACACACAAAGCATGTCTTGAGTCTAAAACCATTAAACAAAATATCCAAAAAAACATCCAAGGGATGAGGGAAACTCTTACGAGGGGATTTTCCAATAGGGTAGTCTTACTCCCAACAATATGCTTTATTCCATACCAAAATTCTTTATCTCACCTCACCAATGATAAACCTTACCGAAATGTTCAAGAGACAAACCACAATTTAGGTCAAGCATGCGAGAGGGGGATGGATAGGTCCTTTTGTATCTATTCACCTCATTTGTAATCCAAAGGATATGGTGTTGTGACATATGTTTCATCAATATGATGTTACGTGCCTTCATATGCAAAACTTGTGGTATTAATGTATTGGTTGATAGAATAAACCCTCATTTTCCCCAAGCACTTGAATTTTGAGAGAGATAGCCTCATTGGCTAGAGTGTCGTCTTGGTGAATGTGCTCTCTTAGGACCCGATAAAACAAGAAGATTGCAGACCTCCCTTTGAGTGTGGGCTAGTATAGATGCAATCTTGTTATTAGATGAGGATGAAATTAACAACATCAATGAGAATTGCATTGGACAAGCCCACATCCCAAATTAAATCAATAAAGGTGTTTCCAAGATCCAGTTATGAATGTTGTTGGGCCCTTCATTTTTGGGTAAGAATTGTGCAAGTTTTGATTAAGCATGAGTCGCGCAAACTTCATCGGATTCTGGAAGAAAGAGTAACATAGAAGCAGTTGCAGAAGCCAACGCAACACCAGCTAAGCAACAAACAGTTGCAACAGAACATGAAAGTGAGCAAGCCGAATAGGAAGACATAACCCAGCTATATATAGGATTGAATATAATTGTAAAGGGGTTGGTTGGTTAAAGCATAGATTGGTGTATTGGGGTGTGGTTGGATTGTTATTGTTGTTCTATTAGTCCGTTGGTTGGGTTAGATTTGGGACGAGTTATGTTTATCAGAGTCATCCATGGTTTTGGGACTAGTTGTTGAAACTAGTAGTAAGAGACAAACCAGAGTCTGTACTAAACCTTTCTATGTAACTCTGAGTCTGTAATGAAGGAAAGATCCATAAGCTAATATGAAGGAGAACCAAATTTTCAAATATGATGTGTCTTTGTATGTTTACTTATGAATTACATTGTTCCTTTATGGCTTATGAGTTATGTTTGATGGTTATATGGTTAATTGTTATTCATTACGTAAGTAGGTTCAATTCTTGTAGTTAGATGTCTCAGATCTGACGTTGCCTCTTTCACAATAGCAAGAATGAGTTCCAAATGATTTATGGATTCTCTTTAGTATTTTCCCTACCCTTCCCTATCTTTCTATCTCAACAACGTTTCGGGTGAGACTTCTTCTCTTCAGAGGAGATGAAAGTGCCAGATCTCTAGACTACACGGTACCTTTTGTTGGTAACCTGAGAAGGACCCTAGTTTGATCAAATTCACGCCAAAAAAATGGTTTTGGTGCCAGGACAAGTATTAAAAGGGAACTTGTAGGAAGAATGCTACCGCCGATCCATAGATCTAGCATCGATCAATCCATAGATCTAGCATCGATCAATGGTGGGAAAGAAACTGTGATGCCTTCATATGGAAAGAAGCGGAACTAAGAAGAAAATTAGTGGGAATTACTAGGGAAGCAATCTTTTACTCGGAAAGATCGAGCGACCAGTACAAGATTTTATGGGTTAAATTCTCGGAGAATTTTTCCACTGGATCAAGAGACTCCAAGAAGCTCCAGAGTTCCAGGGTCGGATCAAGAAGATCTGCGCATTGGATACCGACAAGTTAGTAGCACTCCATAGGCTGGATTTCCCGATCACACGAGCTGTCGATTTCTGGGTTAGCACCACGATAGAAGGATACATAATCGAGTTTGCCGCTGAGAACCACTAGTATTTTTCATGGGCAGAGGAAATTTTCAAAAAATACGCAAGGGGAAGACTGTTAAGAGAGATTCCCCTCTGGATTAAGGCTTTCTTGGTGGAGGAAGGGATGTTGATTATGTCCCCAACCAAGATGGCAGTGTAAACACCCTTGCTTGGGGTAGGGCGAGACAGGGTGAAATTCATGGCATGAGAGAAGGGTTCTTTGACAAATGGGGGGGAAACAACAAGAAATGGATTCAAGAGATGAGCGAGCCTTTAAGAGAGCCGCCATAGTTGAGAAATGGTGGCATGACAAGATCAAGAAAGTTGCAAGACAGTCTGAAAATTTTGAGGAATGAAGGAGGATCGGGAGAAATCGAGAAAAGACAGATGGAAGAACTTGAGAGGGTGAGAAGACAGGAATGAATGGCTAGTGAAAGATTAAATGAGAGAGAAGCAAGGAGAGCAAGAATTCCCCAGGAATCAGGACGAGAAGGAGGAAGCGTGGATGTAAGAGAGGAAGAAGCTGACATGAATCTTGGAGGAGAAAGAGAAGATTCGACCCTGATAACAGGAGAGATCAAGGATCCGACTGGACAGATCGTCCCAGTGGAAGCTAACGAGATCCCCCAGATCAAAGAAAACCGTCCTGAAGCCAGTGGCGCCAGACCCGAATCACCCATACCCCAAGCGCCTTCTATACAAGTAGTAAGTTTGACACTACCTTCTCATGCAAGTTCTGTTCCAGTACAATTATCTAACCAGT
>CBVK0100692459.1:0-11133 GCA_900067695.1 Picea abies
ATATAACACTTGGATTGTATGGTTAAAAAGGATTAAATTGCTCTATTACTGATTCACCCTGCCTCTCAGTAATCCAACATTTGTAAGCCCCTACATGTATATTAGGGATGCAGTATTCATGCTGAGAGAAAACAAGTATCTCTTGATCAAGGATGGGAAGTATTTCATCATTAATGCACATAAAGGTAAATCAAAGATCTCACTGGTAAGTGCCAACCAGGTCAAAACATTGATTAGTTCAAGTAAGAAGTATGTTTTTATTTTCTTATGAGAGAATAAGCTATGTGTTGAATCAATGAGAGTAAAGGAATCCCTAGAAGGATGTACTAATAATTAGAAATAATAGTTGGAGGAGCTATTGAATTCATACAAAGGAGTTTTCTAGGAGCCTAAAGGAATACCACCTAAGAGGGAAGTGGATCATGAGATACAGTTGTTTCGTGACTCCCCATTACCAAATATCAGTTTTTATGAACAATCTATTCTAGAAGCAGATGCAGTGAAGAGACAATTGTAGTAGCTTATATAGTAGGGAGTAATTCGACAAATCACCTCACCTTGTGGGTAACATATTATCATAGTGTTGAGCACTCAACACACCATTAAATGTTTTTGACATTAGGGCACCACTTTCTTTTTGGTTCTCAACTTTTTGGTCTTCTGTCATTTTTTGTTTATATTTTTTTAATTTTTTGTTTGTTTTATTTTACATTCTTGATTGGTTGATTTATTTGACCATTTTTTGAGCCATAACCAAAGATTAATATAAACCCTACCGAAGAAACACACATATGTATGCAAGGTTGACCAATTGATAAGAAGGAATAATTCACAAAATACTTCAAAAACATTGCTTTCTAAAAAATCTCGATGAGAGAATCAATTCGGGTGCAAAAACAAGAAGGAACAACAAAAAAGGCTAAAGGGCCTGACCATAATTTTTTTTATAACATGTGCCAATCGTATTATCGACATTGGTAGCCATTGAGTAAAAATGTAGATGCATATGAGCTTTGTTGATCTCTCGATGTGACCATCAGTGTTGGTTGAAATTCCATGAAAAATAACAAATTCATATATGAGATCTGTGTCAAAGATAGTGAAAGGTTTGTAGTGTCTATATCAAATGTTTGATTTAGGAAGTAATGCAATCGTGGCCATCAAACTTATCAAGGGTGATGGTTTTGTTTGGAGACTATTATAGGTGCCACATAAGATGACACATCACCTTCCACATTGAATTCTATAGATTCCATGTCACGTACCATGTCATCTTTTTGCATCATCTCTTGTAGTGTTTCCCCACCACATAGATGCCATTTTATGTGCCAGGTCACCTACCACACCAACTAAGTACACCAATGATATGTAATCACTGTACGGATAACCATCAATGGTTAGTGGTTTTGGTGAACTGTTCTGATGTGTTTGTGCTCATGCCAGTCAATGACGATGAAATCATCGTGCATTGGCTTCAACGATTATCCTTTCAAGTTCTTACATGAATTTTCTCTCTGATGTCCACTACAAATTTTCTTGGGAGACCAATATTGACCGTCCGATGAAAACGAAAATTAAATCTGAACAATTGAAAATATGAACTTATGCCTCATCCATTCCTTGTGGTTTTATTGAGTTCCTTATCATGTGACATGTTAGCAAACAATATTACCAATCAATCGTCGACACATGATTGTTTTCATTTCCCTTCCACATCGGATATCCAATCATAAGAACACATATGATTTACATGTTATTATACTATACAGTCTTCATATGCCTATTGTCAGATCGAGGTTAGTGTTAAATTACACACAATATGTTCATACCTCCTGATGTTGATGAGCCTGAAGCACACCAAATAACACCCTTTCAAGCTCACTGAGAGACATGTCTGTGCATCAAATCAACCATGAAAGTATGGTGGAGAATACAAGTAATAATTTTACATGATAAATTTGGAGAATCTTCCTCCCACACTCAAATATTTGGTTGTTTAAACTCGTTCATGACTGAGATATTCATAAGGCATGATCTTAAATTTTTGGTCCTCAATCATGTTGAACATGTCTCTTTAAGTTGTCCATATGCTCACGAGAAGTGAAAAGAATAATTTTTACTGAGGATGCTCGATATTGGAAGGAGGTAGAGAAAAGAAAATCCCACCCAAATATAATTGTTTTTGCCTCGTTTTCTCTAGAAGAACATATTAATATGATTAACCAAGGGGATTCTTCTAGGAAATTAGAATAAAAATAAAAGAAGGAAGAAGAAGAGAGAATAAAGGAAGAAAAAGAGAAACAAATCCTACAAGCGGAACATGAGGAGATTCTCAAAGAAAAAGAACAAAAAAGGAATTTGTAGGAGGATTTAATTAATAAAGAGGAGGAATATGTTGCTCAACAATTGTTGGAAGAGCAGAAGAAAAATAATGAAAAGGAATAGAGGAAAAAAAGTTTGTAGAGAAAAGAGAAAGGGATCAGGAAGAAAGGGCCTGACAAGAAGAACAGTAAAAAAGAAAAAACCATGAGCAGGAGCAAGATAAAGAGTGAATGAATATCCAAGAAGAAGAAGAACAAAGGAAAGGGGAGGAAATTGAAAAAATCAATAATGAGAAGGCATAATAGAGCCTCAAGGAAAAAAAATATAATCCCACAAAAACTGTAGAGCCTTCTAAGATTATTGATTTGACCAAGGATGAAGAATAGGTGGACAAAAATGGTGTCTCCATTACTAGTGATAATGTGACTAAGGAAGAGCCTTCAACATATCCAATGGGGGAAAAGAACATGGATACAAGTGGTGACAACTATAAGCATGACACAGACACATAAAGAGGACACCACCAAGACAAACGCTGAACGAGATCATAGTCCAACTGGTGGTCAAATTCTAGAAGTACCTTTTCCTGTGAATCATGAAGGGAATACAAGTGTCCCGAATACCCAACTGGATAACGATGGTGAACAAGGCCCTGATACAAGGGATGATAATGGTTCAATTGGTGAAGATGCAGGAAGCAATAAGCAGAATAAGGAAGACATGCACAATGCACTTGAGAAAACTTCATAGAAAGAAAAAACAATTGAAAAATAACCTGGAGATTTACTGGGAGGTTCATCAGCTGAGGAGAAGAAGGAGGAGGAAACACAAGAAAAAACATATGAGACCTCAAAATATGAGACAATGATTGACACACATGATAAATAAGGAAAGGAGGATTCTCCATCCAAGGAAGAAAGTCAAGACCCCATCTTTGGGAACTTCTATATCCCTGGAAGTGTAAGCAATATCTTATCTTGGGCTGATCATACTATTCCCCAACCTGTTGAGGAAGTGGCTGATCTAGATTCCTTTGATTATGATTGAAATATGAGGTCTATTGTGAAGAGGACTAAAAGGAAAAGGAAAATTAAAATGGAAAAATGTGCTATGTACCTATGAAGAGGTAATTCTAGACACTAAAAAAGACAAGATGAGTGAATTGTTTTCAGCAGGCTTTGCCATATCTCATGAATCATTTGATAAAGATATAGAAAAGGAAAGAGAGCTAGAGCATACTAAGGAGGAAGTGTTTTTTCTCAAACATCTAGTGAAATATTATCAATAGGATAGGGGAGAAAAAAAGATAAGGAAGGACCTCTTGGAAGAACATTAAAAGCACATACAAATTCATTATGATTTGGTGATAAAAGAAATTGTTCTTCAGGAAGAATCCCTACTTCTCAGGATCACGCATAGGGAATTCCTCAAATGGTCCGAGAAGGGTGCCACAACATGGGATAAGGTTCAATTCCTCCAAGAGGCGAAAAGGAAGAAAGATGTCGAAAATCATGATATAGAGATCGTATCTAAAGAATGACTTTCCCAGATTCATTTGACTATGAAACATTGGAAAATAATTATAGAGGAGTCGAAGAAAAGAGTCGAGGAAGAATGGGAAACATTCCATCGAGCCTCGAAAAAGATAAATAATACAAGTGTCAACCACCGACTTCCAAGTTTTGGTTCTCCTTCGGATTTTCAGCTGATAGAAGAGATATCATTATGTTTGTAAATAAGTGTTGATGAATACAAGGGCAAGGTACAAATGATATCAAAGGTCAAAAGAGGGAATGCAAAAAAGTATGCAATTAACTAGATCAAAATTATCGACGAATTGGACCAATTGATAGGAAAAATGGAGAAGAACATTGGTCGTTTTCTAAATAACAAGAATGCATTAAGCATGGAAATGGATAAAAAAAAGTTTATGTATGGTGACATGTGCACTGAATTCTACTCACCATGGTTTGAGTATTTGGACAAGCATACAAGCCCCATAACTCCTAGATCACGTGATTCATCTTGTCACTATTTTTGTTTCAACTATTTTTAGTTGCTGATTTACTATTTTTAGTTTTAAATTTTGTATAAATAAAGGGGTCACCTTCATTGAAAGGACTGGGGGAGAGCCAAAATTTTGACTATTATAATTGAGAATTATTTCACAATTAATATAGAAGCTCCTAACATGATGAAGATGTTTTACCAACCCATTGCATGTTGTGATTGGAGGGTGGATTGCTCTACACTCAATCACCATGTCTCTAATGTCTAGTAAGAGTTTTGTATTTTATCAAGTTAGCTTGTTAATTGTGTAAGCTGCTAGTATTAATTTCAAATATCTTCTAATTTGTATTACAACAAGTATTAGGCTTTATTCAAGATTCAACAATCACAAAATTATTTTATGGTTATTGGTATAATTACAATTGAATACTGACATTATTGTTAGGATGACCATTTGACTATATATTGCTTGGAATTATTTCTTGGAAGTATATAAGTTAGTTATTATTTCATTCTTTATTCATATTTCTTTAAAAAAAAAATCTTTAAGAGAAATAATCCATTTTATTCTTTCACACCACCCTTTTTAAAGTGACCAGTTACTTGAATTATTTTGTTGAGGCCTCACATAGTTGTTTTATGCCTTACAATGGAGGTTACCCCTGGGGTAGTTTATCTTTAGTGCATTAGTTGTTTTCCTTTACATAGAAAGAAAACCCAACATATAAATAGGAAAATAAATGAAAACAGTGAATTTAACAACTCTTAAAACCCATCAAATGATTTCTGGACCATTAATCTAGAGGATTATTCCACACCAAATAGGGAGGAGTATAATTGGTCCTCATCCTTGGGTTTAATCCCTCATGTTGAGAAAAGGGAATCCATACCCCTCAACAAAATTGGTGCAAGAAGGAGGGAATGATGCATGACAAGCCATACAAATAGCCCACATAAAGAAAATCCAAATACTAAAGATAGTTCTTTTGATAACACCTTACCTCGGGTTGAGGATAGTTCTGGATCCCATCCTAAAATCCCATAAGTAGTATCTCACGAGGAAGTTAATTCTTTTAGGAGAATAACTAGAGCGCATGTTAGAAAGATAGGAGCATTTACCATAACCCCATTACTTCCTCGAAGAAGGTGAATTGTAAGACCATTTGTGTCCACATCTGAGAATACCTTAGTACACATAGTTGAATACCTAATATATTTTTACTTACTTGAAATAGAACATTATTTTGGATTAATCCCTAACATACTAGTTGTTACTCCACCTGCAAGTAATTACTCTTATCACCATGAATATTATGAACCCAAAGATGAACCAAAGTTAGAGGAAGAAGAATTAGATTCATAAATTTTTGAATAAGACTTTAATCACATGGGGGACAATAACGAGGAAAGTAATCAACCATGGCTGGCTATAGATGCCTTTTCCTTACTTGGTCCTTTACATAACCTACCAAGGCATTTGGAGAAGTAAATTTGACCTTGAAACATCTGGATCTCCTAAAGATCACATCAATAAGTTTATTCTATCCATCCAAGTAATGAATGTAGTACATGAGGATATAGTCTATAGATTATTTCCTTATACTTTTGAAAATGCATCCTCCAATTGGTATTTCAATCTCCCTATTGGTTCCATAACAAGATGGACCAAGTTCCAAAAATATATTTTAGATACGTTTGAAGAATAAACCAAAATTGGGGAATTAATGGTTGAATTATTTGTTTCTACTATGGGGCCCGAAGAGAAGGTTAAGGATTTTAACTAGTGATTTACCACAATCCTGGACAAGTTTCAATAAGAAGCATCCCCTACCCAAGAGTTTAAAATTTAATTTTACACAAATGCTTTGCCAGCCTCGATTTCTATGTTCGAAAAAGGGCTGACAAACATACTTTAGCATAACACTTTGAGGAATCTAGGACTATAGAATTTCAGATGAAAGGGTGTAAATAAATATAAATATCCTTAGGGAAGAAGGAAAATTACAACACAAAAGGGGCCTTTTTTTGACACGACCACAATAAAATATAATCGAACAAATACATGAAAGGGATAACAATGACATGGAAAGTTTACAAAGAATGTTTAATAATCTGTAGAATGAGATAATAGACATGAAAAGGAGAAAAGGGGAAGGTGCATCCAACCAAAGGCCTTACAAACCTTTCTTTAAGATACCTCTTCCCTTTAAATACATAGAACACCCCCCCCCCCCCCCCCCCCCCCCCCCCATCTAATTTGAATATTGATTTATGGGAGGGTAGTCTTAGACTCTTTCTGTGGTTATCATCAGGAAAATCACTCTAAAAATAATTTCCCTCAATGGATAAATTCCATGAATATGATGGAAAATAAGTTTTTGGATGGATTTTCTTTAATTTATCAAACCAATGGTAAATCATCTAATGCTACAGACGAAGAATACAATGAACACCATGAGGAAGCAACTATGGTGTTATGGGACATAAATCATACGATGCATGGGGTGAACATGACATACGAAGAATATTTCATAAATGAAACCTTAGTTGTTCAGATTAGTATTAAAGGGCCCATTTCTCAACCCCAACATGTTATAACTGAATCTCCAAAGAATCCCCAGACCTCGACACCTTTAGTGAAGCCCACTCCTATGATTTCCTCGTCTCCTAAAGTTGTAAATCATGAATTGGAACAACTAGACTATAACATAGTCGAATATCTAAAAAATATTACAGCCAATATCTTTGTTATGGATCTTTGCAAGATTTTTCAGCAGAAAACCCTATTACTTCAAGTAGTAAAGGATGAAAATACCCAAACAATAAATTCTAATCAAACTATAAACATAATGAATTCAGGGGAAGCTCAGAATTCAACAGTAAACACAACATCCATAGATAATAAATCTAAGTTGTATATATGGATGTTGTGTTTACTGTTGAATTCAACAGTAAACACAACATCCATAGATAATAAATCTAAGTTGTATATTCCTCCTTTCCTATTAAATTTTGAGAATTTTAATAGAAATATACACAATTGTATGGTAGAATCAAGGGCATCATCAAATGTAATTTCACATTCTGTTTGTAATAATTTAAATGGAACACCTACTAAAATTTCAACCCATATCATACAATTAGACAGATAAGAAGTAAATGTCATTGGGGAATTAAAAGTTGTCATGATTAGGATTTCTTCCAACCCCAAGATTCACTAGGTTATTGATATTATAGTTGTGGACATCCCGGAAGCATATGGGATTTTGCTTAGCTATTATTGGTCACACAATCTCTAGGGGTATTTTTCTTATGATTGGTCTCACCTTTGGTTGCCTCAGAACATGTAGCCTAATAAGATAAGAATTGATCGAGAAAAATAATTAAAAAACGTTTTCACCAATTTGGATGCACCCAATGAACTGTCTTCATCTAAATTTCCCATCCTCGGAAACTATTATTGTGATTCATATTTTGAAAATTTTACTGCATGCACATCTAAAATTTCAATAAATTAGAAGTCAGAGATATCTTTGCAAGATATTCAGATCATAAAAGAAAATTGTAGTAGCCCTGGTGATTTTCTTACCATCAGTATGTTAGAGGAAACTGCCAAAGAATCAAACATTGACACCAAGAAAAGACTGCCCCATGTCACTTCTGAAATTTGGACTCTTTTCTTTAATGGTTCCAAGTCTCAAGAAGGAGCAAGGCTCAGGTGTATTTTTATTTACCCAACTAGTAAGTATAGTTTATTATCATGTAGGCTAGAATTTGAATGTGCTAATAACATAGTTGAGTATGAATCCTTAGTCCAAGGTCTTAAAAAATCCATTGAATTAAATATTAAAGAACTCATTGTTTTAGGGGACTCTGAGATAATTGTTAGACAAGTTATGAACACTATACACCGTAACTCTCCTCACCCTGATAACTATCACCTTGAAGTGCATAGGCTGATAGATAACTAAATAACATTCAATATCACTTCCATACCTCGATCCAAGAACTTACTTGTTTATTCCTTAGCTACAACAACATCAAGGTAATCCCCTTTAGAATGTTACGAGGCTGTCGGGTTCACTATTGATATTTTATATAAATTCTAAGTCCTTAACAATATCACCAAACAAAGAGTGTTTGAGGGAGATGAGAAGATCATACATTTCTTAACTAATGAATTTTTTTTTACATATCTTGTCATAAATTATCAGGAGTTTCAAGAAATACTTGTAGAACAAGAGGGAGAATAATTTGAAATTAAAAAATTCACAATATCTGAAAGACCCAAGCTTCACATGATACGTAAAGGAGTATTCAACTTAGAAAATTTGTTTTACTTAAGAGACTAGTTCAAGAACCCTCAAAATGTAAAAACTGATAGTTCTAGCCCTGCTTATGAACTAATAAATGTAGGAACTGCTAAAAATCCCAAAAACGTTAATCTTGGAAGATCTATATCAACATATGAAAATAAATCTTACCTAAAACTATTTAAATAATATTAGGGAATTTTTGCATGGTCATATCTAGATATTAACACTTATGACCCAAGGATATTACAACACATGATCCCTCTTAAGAATAATGCCAAGCCTTTTCAACAAAAAATGCAAAAGTTCTACCCATCTCTTGAACTGTTAATGAAAAGGGAACTTAAAAAATTGTTGGATGCCAAGATCATTTTTTAGGTAAGACATTATGCTTGGGAGGATGATCTAGTACCGGTGAAAAGTAAGTCAGGAGAGATTCGTCTCTGTGTGGATTTCTGCAATATAAACAAATCCTTTGAGAAAGATAACTATCATGTCCCCCAAATGGAGCAACTCCTACAATCTGTTTTTGGATCTGAGATGTTCTCACTTCTAGATAGGTTTTTAGAATATAATCAAGTTTTAGTCTTAGAAGAGGATCATTTGAAAACCAATTTTTGTACTAAATGGGGAACCTTTGCATATAAACACATTCCTTTTGGCCTAATTAATGTAGGAGCCATTTTTCAGCGAGACATGGATCTTTACTTTAGAGGGATAATAAACAAGTGTGTAGTGGTCTATCTCAAATATGTTACGGTTTATTAAAAAAATAGATTAGACCACATCCTCCACCTATATAAACTTTTTGAGAGATGTAGAAGGTATGTTATTTATCTCAATCCGAAAAATACCATTTTTGGGGTAATCAAAAGAAGGATTTTATGCCACATCATCTCTAAATATGACATTACCATTGAGCCCAAGTGAGTAAAAGTGATTTCCCAATTACCTTTTCCACATAATATGAAATCCATGCAATCCTTCTTTGGTAATATTAATTTCATAAGAAACTTTATACCTAATTTCATTGAAACCATTAAACCATTACAAAAGATGATTCGTAAATATGATAATTTTGAATGGAATAAGGAAGGAAATGAATCTTTTGATCAAATTGAGATGGTTATTTCTCAAGCACTAGTTTTATGTAATCTTGATTTTAGTAAGGATTTCTTTGTGTACACCTTTTCCTCTGATCATTCTTTTGCAACCATCCTCATGCAAAATCATGATGATAAGAATGAGGCCCCTATTTCATTCACGAGTACTAACTTACAAGGGCTTGAGCTAAATTATCCTTCTATCGACAAACAAGCCTATGCTATGTACAAAGCAGTGAGACAATTTTGTCTTTACATCCTTAAGAACCATACCAAAATTATAGTGCCTCATGCTTTTGTGAGGTCACTCCTCACACAATAAAAATGGGTGAAAGGAGAGGAAATTGGATAACTTTTATCCAAGAATTTGACCTTGAAATTAAGCCAACCAAAATAGTCAAGGGTTAAGTATTGTGCAAGTTAGCCATAAAATATCAAGACTTGGTAGGGTCAGATGAATCTAGATGGGACAATGAACTACCCTTATGGTGTAATGAAGTACTTTATGTCCCACTAAGTAATGAATCATGGTATTCAAATATCTCTTATTTTCCCCATAACAGTATGTGCCCAGATCACTTAAATCATGAGGAGAGAAGAGCCCTTTGATAGATATATTCCCAATATTGTCTCATTAACTCTGTGTTATTTTGAAAAACTTATGATGGGGTATTACTTATATGCCTTGAGAAATAGGATGTATAGTAGGTTTTGAAATATCTGCACAATGACCCAACTAGTAGGCCTTTTGTAGGGGATACCACAACTCATAAAATCATGAGATTAGGTTACTAGTAGCCGACCTTGTTTAGAGATACTCATACACATGTCAAGACATGTAAGGTCTACCTGTTGAGTGATGGTAAAAAAAAAGGCCTTCATCCTATTGCAAATGGTAAACATTTCTAGAGTTTTTGAGAAATGGGGAATATATTTCATACGATAAATTAACCCAAATTCATCAAAACAACAAAAATACATCCTAGCTACAACATATTATTTTACCCGATGGTCAGAATCAATTCCCCTTACTCGAATTAATGAAAAGGTAATCATCCAAATTTTGGAACAATACCTAATTACTAGATTTGGGGTACCATAGGTGATTTTGCTTGACAATGATGCTTAATTTTCTTCTACTCTTTTGACTGAATTCACACTTGAAAAGGGGATTATCCTTAGGTATTCTTCCAACTACTACCCTCAAGGAAATGGCGTAACAGAATCCACAAATAAGAATTTAATTCAGATCTTAAAAAAGAAAGTCATTGAAAAACACTGGAATTGGCACAACACTCTACACAATGCACTTTTGAATGACAGGGCGATCCAGGAGGATATTGGTGGCCACCCACCTATTCCAACTGGCTCCTCTTGACAATTTT
>CBVK0100692460.1:0-11132 GCA_900067695.1 Picea abies
ATATATATATATAAACCGAATGTGGTCATTCCAACATAAGAATGAAACCACCATTTCCGATCAAAACACCATGCAAACATTTCTTACACAGAAACCATTTATAAGTGTTAAAACCATACATTCCAAGATATTCAATGCAAGACACAAGATATAAACACTTATCAGTAAACACCAGGTCATGCAACTGCTAAGAGGGGCGCTTGTTTCCACCCAACCGTAGGCTCAGTGACTCCGAATGGATTTACCACTAGCCACCCCCAAGCTAGAACAAGATGATTGAGACTCTCTGTCTCGGTTCTTCAGCGATTGAGAATGAAGGTTACTCTCCTTCTTCTCTGCTATCGCTCACTTTGTATTTTGTTTCAGAGTTCTTCCGATCTCTTTCCTGTGATCTCTCACTCACGTCCGTCCCCTCCCACACCTTTTACCTGCTTTTTCTTTTCCGACGAGGTTGCGTGTGGCACAAATTTCCCCGCAATGGTTAGGTCTAAGGCCTCCATGGATGGGTAGTTCATCCCCATCCCTCATTAACTCACGAGGAGCCTCTTCACCTACCATGTTGGAGAGTAATTCATTTCAAGGCCAGTGAGCCGCTCTTGGTTCTCTGGGCCAGTGAAGACCAAATACAATTTGGTTCAGTGGAAGTTAACGCCACCATTCCAGGTGCCTTCCACCACCTTTCTTTAGCCATCGTGGTCTGTTTTTCAACACATCCCCCTCCTAGCAGTCCTGCAACATATATTCATAACATTGTCTACATTCATCGACCCTTTATACTAAGGTCCATTCAAATCACACATTCAAATCTTTGAGTTTTCCATAGTTCTTGGCTAGTATAGTTATTTTTATAGATTGGGGGAAATAGGATGTTACACTACCCCCCTCATGACTTGTTCACCAATTTTCCAATGCCCAATGGTGTTGAACAAAAGTGCGGCAAGGGTGCACCCAAAAAGTGCATCCAATGGATGTTTGCTCGTTGGATGTTCTCCCGAGTGCATCCCATGATTGCACTCCAGGGATGCTTGTGCCTAAATCCACTTCTATCATTCATTGCAACCCCCAAGTGTGGAATTTCAAGCTCATTGGGTCTACATGTAGACCAAGAACCCAAGTCTATAAATCTAGTCAAGTTATTTCTACCACTTTGTGTGTCATGCAAAATGTGTTGCTAGAGCTAGTCACCTCACTCTAGTGACACATTTTTTTATTAATTTTATTGTAGGCACATGGAAAACATCTTTTATCTTATTTGTTGGGTGAATCAAAAAGAGAGAAAGCATAAAGGCAAGAGAGAGAGGTAGGCATGACAGTGTCCTTATCACCAAACATGAGGAAAGGTGTAGCGATCATTCCTCATAATGGGGGGAATCGAGGGCGTATCATCCAGTGATAGCAACTCCTTGAAATCCAGGGAGCAAGGCAGTAGCAATCATCATAACCAAATAATGGGTAAGCATTAATGGAGGATCATATATAATGGAATGCGACTATGTGAAGAACTGAATGGAGAATGCGGTAAACCACACCTTTGGAGACAACATCATCTGTACTACCCTCTATCAATGTATATCGACTAGAAACAAATCATATACCTCTTGTATTGGTACACCTTTGCATAAAACATCATCTAGACCCTCCTGGTAACATATACCTACCAGCAGCATCACATTAACTGGAAAGTATATAACATAAATATTTCATATTGGTGCACCTCACACTGCTACATAATCTATTCATTGTATTGTCCCACCCCTGAATATGTGATCAATATCATCAATAAATAAGTGTCTGGGCCCACCCGCAACAATGGGTGTTGTCCTTCTAGTGCCCAACCTAACCCCAACTTGGTTGACGTATATTGGGCATGCGTACTGAAAGGGTAATTTGGAGTAGTTGTAGGAATGATTGTTCTGTCTCGGTAAGCTTTCCACCATCACATAGGTTGTACGTTCTCTGCCCTTGCCAATGCAATTTATATTGATTGACTTCACTATTGCCATCGCTATTGCCAATGCCAATTAACATTGACTATTGGATCGCATCCCTAGTGGCGACTAAGACTATTGCCTCAACTAGCAATGAAATGAGTCCTGTCATTGAGTGATTTAAAGCTAGATCGAGTAGCGGGATCGACTCGATTGACTGTTGGATTGCCTCTTTCTCGGCATCTAGTGATGAATCACCACTACCGGTCATGGAGTACCGGGATCTAAACCTACCTGGATCGATGGAATAAACATCTCCTGTCATCGAATAACCACCTCAAAATTATATAGAAACGTTGTAAAAGGGCATGTTTCAAGAAGAATCAAATCCATTTAAGTGGCCCGATGAATTTATGGCTCAAACCTCCTAAAAATGCAATCTTAATCAAAAAATGGTTAATGACAAGGAGCGAGGATACGAGCCACTCCTTTGACCACCAGGAGGGGGAGGTTTTGTTCAATATGTATCAATCTTACTGGGTGCCTGCTCCCAAGGTGTAGCTATGGTAGTAACCCGAAAGTGTAAGCATCCCTCCTAGAGCACGTCGTTGCTCATGTTTCAAGTCAATGGCCAGGGAAAAATTTCCATACCTAATGTTATCCTTTCTCATGTTCCACGTATAGGGCCAAGCCTCAATTGTAGTCCTATATTCCAGACCTCTATGGTTTTCAGAAAGCTCCATGCATGTGTGGATGAACAACATCTAGGGCAGGTTCCAAATCAAGTTTAGCGGTAACTTCTTGCATTATATATGAGATTATTCAAAGCATTAAAAAGCATCAAGTGGATATAAACCCGACTCTACTATCGGCATCCTATCAATTCCCCTTCCCGTGGGAAAACCCTCCTATCCTGCGCAGTGGATGAGAAATGTAATGTAAAATTCCTCCTTCCTGGTCACATGTAACTAACTGGTCACGCGCGTAAAACCCTCCTTTGCATGTCAAAATGTCAACAGATTAGGGGTAATGCATGAAGAAAACTTCTTCCCTCTCAGGCCTGGGGTATAATAATATGTTCCTACAAGTAGAAGCACTACCCCTTGGTCTTGTAACATGCCTAGGCGCTTGTAATTTAGTACGGTGCTTTGTTGATAAAAATGAAAAGTATAAAGCATATATACCTATACAAAATAAACAACTAAGTGTGGTTATGGCTCTCAATCCCAAAATAAGGCATTCATTCATTTGGATCCATCCTTCCATCCATCAACCATGCTATTAATGGGGTACAATTCAATATTTTTCCTCAATGTTCGACCCCCAGAGGGTATCACGGGATGTTGAAATCAGCAAGCCTTTGTCCTAAAGTTTGACTCATAGAATGTTTCACTCACTATCGGCCTAACTCACCTTACCTAATAAGACAATACCTTACCTCACCTAACCTCACCTAATTGTGTATCTATCGACTTGGATATCATTGGCACAATGTATCCACTCATACCATATATGTCGTAGGCTATCTTCCTCCGGTTCAATCATCTAGCTCCGGGAATTCTATCTCAAGCGATAGCGTTCAATCATCATAAAAACAAGGCTTTTTATATTTCTCCCGCACTATGGGCCATGACTTTCTCTGCTCTGTGTTCGGCCCCGAAGGGGACTCATGTGTGTGTGAATTCTCGACTTCACGAAATCATGTAGCAAGTGACAAGACCTATCCCCCCATGGACTCAAGGAGTAAGTGAAAATCCCTTCTCAAAGCTACTTCTATCCAGTTTAGCATCCTGCGACTAGTCCCAAGATTGAGGGGGTTATGGGGGCCCCTAGCCAGTGCTGCAGTTTGTTCCTATTGTGGTGTCATGGGTTCCTTAGAACTTTCCTCTTGGGCAAGTAGAAAGAAGGATCTGGAGCGAGTTTAATCAAGGTTTGAAGCTTCTGTCAAGTTGAATTGCAAGGGGAACTATTTACTAGCAGGAACCATGCAAGCAAGTTGTTGTATCTATCCAAGAAATCTCAAGGCTCAAAAATTATGTCCTATTGTACAAGTTTATTTGGAAAGAGAAACATTCTAAGAAGGCAGTCGAGTAAAGAACAAAAGGCAAACGAAATGAAGGTAGTCGAATAGAACAATGGAAACAAGTAGAAAGGAAGTTGGTAATGTGTAATGGGAAAAAATGGTAGAAAGCATATTGAACTGAATGCTCATCTGGTAACATATCGGGCTGTGAAAAGTGAAACCAGGATTTTGATGAGTCATAATGCCATGTAGCCCTAAAAAAGGAGATTTATTTGAATGAAAATGCTAAATGTGAGTGTTTTCAAAGAGAGTTCGGGATTTTGGTGCAGACCCCCTACCTCAGCAGGGTTTTGCGACCTCCCAGTCTCTGGATCGATCTTCTTCCGAGCCTAAATGGTTCTTCAGGCTCTTGCTAGAACCCCTTGAATGAATCCATAGGTCCCTTTAATTCCCTGGCACAAGCTTTGTGAAAACCTATGCACGTACTTAGCTTTCGTGTTTCGGGGTTTTACGATTTCGCGAGTCGGGACTTCCTGTCTCCCGACTCCTTCACCCTTGAACTCTCAGTTGCCGAAATTATGAAATGTCTTGGCGTTCGTTCTTTTGAGGTTTTGCAATTTGGGATTTTGTGATTCCGTCTGTAGATGGTTCTTGGTCCTTCAACCTCCCAGGCCTCGAAATGTCGAAATACTACCCCTTGAGAGAACCTTTCGGGGTTTTCCCAGCTTGACCACTCACCACGTGTCCCTCTGATGAACAGTCCTGATGCTTTAACAATTTCATGAGTTGGGACTTCTTGTCTCACGACTCCTTCTCCCCAAACTCCCGATGTCCGAAACACTGAAAAGGACTTGGATATTTGACACCTGTCCTCCAAAATGGATGACCCTGATGCTCTCGGGACTTAACAAGTTCTCTTCCCTCTGCTGTTACGAGGATTAAACCCCTCATACCTCCTTATATATCCGATGACTATCGATCCTTGGTGTTATATCTGATGGCCCATATCCTTTTTCATGTGCACCTCCTAGGGACTAACTCCCATGCATGTATCCTTTATCCAGCGGCTCTCGGGCCACTGCACTCTAGATCCAACAGTTGGTGTGATTTCGTGATTTCGGCGATTGCAAGTATGGGGTGCAACCTCCTCTATTCCTCCAACCCTCGATTCCTGAATGTGTGGATATCCAAGGGTTTAAACCCCATGCACCTTCGCCTGATCCAACGGTTGTCGGGTATTGGTGCTAGATCTGACAGTTCAGATCTTTCCTCCTTGTGCACTCTCCTCCTACTGCCTAGATGTAGATTCAATGGTCCAGATCTTTCCTCCCAATACCGATTCAATGGCAGCTATGCTCCTCTTCCCAAGCTTGCGCCTCTTCCCTTCCCTTGGAAGAAATTCGATGCTCGAAGGTATCGGCCTTCGATGCTTCCCTTGCGAGCCTAGTTCCTTTGGGTCTCATCTGTGTTATAGAAACACCTCCCCTCCTGAGCTTAGTCAACTCAGAAACCTCGAAAGGTTTCTCGACCTTCTTCTCCTTTCTTTTGTTGCTCTATGCACAAAGGCACTGTTCATTTTGAGCTTCAAGACTTATAATAAGTCCACCCTCGTACACTCCTTATGTTACTGAGTATTTGGCTAGACTCAGATCTGAGAAGTTTTCTTGGAAAGAAAACTCCCTACGCCCACCTGGCATTCTTCTGCTCAATGCACACCTTGCAGATCCTACATAGTATTCAACAACTCTATGAGTGTCTCTCCATGACACTTCTCTTCCCAAAAGAACTCAAAAAGAGTCATTTTATGCACCCTATGAAACTGCTCAATGCCCTCCTAGCAGAGATTCACATAACTTCAGACGTTCTGTCTTCCTTGAACACAAAACAAAGTTCCTCCTGTGCACTCCTTGCACTCGCACGATGCCCTCGTAGCAGAGCTCTATAGAACCTCAGACGTTCTATCTTCCCTCTGTGCCCTCCTCTACACAACTCGACCTCCAAGGTATTCAACAACCTTGAGGTTCCCCCTTTTAGTCAATGACTTCAGCTGATGTGTCCCCCCTGGCACGTCTTTGTCTGAAATTCCACAAAATTCAGAAGTGCACTCCCGCACTGGTTTTTAGAGACCACGGTACTCTGTCATGCATTATTGTATGAAACCACAAAGAATCCAAACCTAAAAATGAAAGAACTCATTAGAAAACAACTCTAGTCTCTAACTTGCAGATGTAAACAACACATACATCTACAACATATCATCAACACATAGAGACATTGATTCATGAACTTACAAACACATGAATAACAACATGCAGAAAAAACTACTCTGTTTGTATTAATCAAGAATGCCTGATTACAATGTGTTCGATCTCGGACTACAACAGAGTCTCGACTCTCCTCTCTTATCCAACCTATTCTCTCTACTCTTCTCTACCTAACTTTCTACTACTCTCTACTGAAAACAAAAGAAGATGTTTTTACAAAAGGGGGCTCCTCGAGTGCTTTCCTTCATCCTCACCAACTCTCACTAATTTACATTCAATTACATTGAAAGGTTGTCTAGTACGAATCGGATCTAGATCTCAGCCTTACAACTATTTAAGGTAAACTTTATCTAAAGCCTACGCACATGCATGGATTTTGGCTCTTCAACGTTACAACATTTAATACAATTCCAAAATTTGAAATTTGAAAGTGAGAGGGTTGCGCCTCTCCTCTCCATTGAATGTGTGTTTGGTGTGTTGGTTGTCTGGCGCTTGATGACGTGGAGTGATGCTCCTGCATCATACTCCTTAGTTGAAAAAATCATGAGCTCCTTCTCATGAGCTTCCCAACACCACTGTTGAAATCCACCTGGATCCCAAACAGTTCTCTGGAGTTGTCCATCTGCTCCACTACTTTGCTGCTGCTACTGCATCTACTGTCCTACTGCTATGACAAGTTCTCCTCTGCTCATCTTCCCTTTGCTGACCGCTTCTACTGATCTGATCATCAGCCTTCTAATCTCCCCAATTATCTCGTTCATCTGCTCCAATGGTTGGATTTCTTTATTCAATATCTTTTGTTGCACTTCCTCCCTGCAAATGGGTAGACCAACTAGATCTCCCATGCCATCTTCCTCCTCTGTGGCCTCAACTTGCCACCCTGCTGCAAAATTCAGTTCTGCAGTCTTATCTTCTGGACTGACCTATTTTTCAGTCACCTTCTCTGACAGACTTTCTTTTGTCATTTCTCCTTGTGTTGGTTGAATTCCAGTTTCCTCCAGCTTCTCCAGTGGTTGGCTTTCTCCCTCTATCTCCAACCTAATCTGTTGGATGTGCATGCCTGCACTTTCACCCTTCTCTCCAAGGATTCAATCTCTTCACACAGAACAACAAAATCTATGTTGTTTGTTTCCTCTTCTTCTTCTATAGCTTCCAGTACTGCAGTGATCTCCGTTTCATCTTCCTGGCTGAAAATTTTGAGCCATTCTTTTGAATGCTCCTCCTTTTCTCCTTGGGAAAACATCAGTGTCTTCTCCACTTATTCCTCCATGAAAGTCTCTGTTGGCTATCTTTCTTCTGTTGTTGCATCTGCAAGACATTCTCTTGCCTCAATTGGGCTATCTGGTAGGAATACCTGAATTCCCCTAATCATCATAATGCTCTTCTAATCCTCCTTTTGGATGGTGCAATTTTTTAACTTGTCATCATCTTCATTCACATGGTTCATAAAACCACATGAATCTTCACTTATCAACACTCCTTGTTGTCCTAAACTAACTCTTGAGTCCCTGATACTTTCATACAGTCTCACTACTTTTCCCCTGCCCACCTGGCAATTTGGGAATTTTCTGCTGCCCACTTGACAGTCTATGAGATCCAGTGATCCCATCTCATTGCCCACCTGACAATCTGAACTTTCAGCACCACCCTCCTGGAAGTATACGAGACCTTCACTTGATCTCTTCCTATTGCCCATGTGGCAATATGAATTTCCATGGCTGTCCTCCTGATAGTCTATGAGATCCTCCAATGATCTCGTTTCATTGCCCACCTAACAATTCAAAAATTCATCTCTACCCTCCTGGAAATTTATGAGATCCAAAACTGATCCCTCTTCCTTATCATTACTGAGATTTCTCCCAGCTTCTAGTTCACACACATGAACCATCTCCTCTGTGGCCCTGAGGTTTTCCACATACCTCAACCACCTCCTCAACAACCTTTGTTGTCCTCTGGCCAACAATTTCTTGACTGGCCACTTTTCTTTCCTCCTCAGAGGCCATTCATACACCCATTGTGTCTTTATGTTCTACTGCACCCGCAGTGCAAGATCTTACATTCTTGCCCTTATCTTAGCGAGCTCTTCATCCATCTCATATTTTCTCTGCTGCTAGTGGTTCTTCTTTCCACCGTGTCCATGGCCTTTAGTAGCCATCTTCCTATTCTTGTCTTCCCTCCTGGAAAACTTGTTGCTGTCACTCTGCAACCGTGAGTGCTTCCATCCTTTCCTACAGTCCTCCCAACTGTCTATTTACTGTTGCGCACCTACGAACAATCACCACGGAGCTTTAACACTCTGTCTTCTTCTTCTTCTATCTGTAAGCAAAGATCGACACTCCCTGCCTCTGCCACCTACAAAAGTTAAATCCCGCTCTGATACCACTTGGTGGTGTGTATCAGAGTATTTTATTTATCTACTCTGCCTCCCTCTGCCTGCAGTCTATAGACAAAAGGTGGCTCTGATACCACTTGGTGCAGACCCCCTACCTTAGCATGGTTTTGCGACCTCCCGTTCTCTGGATCAATCTTCTTCCGAGCCTAAATGGTTTTTCGATCTCCTGCTGAAACCCCTTGAATGAATCCATAGGTCCCTTTAATTCCTTGGCACAGGCTTTGTGAAAACCTATGCACGTGCTCATATTTCATGTTTCAGGGTTTAGTGATTTCATGAGTTGAGACTTCCTGTCTCCCAACTCCTTCACCCTTGAACTCTCGGTTGCCGAAATGTCGAAATGTCTTGGAATTCGTTCTTTTGGGGATTCACAATTCAGGATTTTTTGATTTTGGCTGTAGATGGTTCTTGGTCCTTAAACCTCCCAGGTCCCGAAATGCCGAAATACTACCCCTTGAGAGAACCTTTCAGGGTTTTCCCTGAACCTTGACCACTCACCACGTGTCCCCCTAATGAATGATCTTGATGCTTTCACAATTTCGTGAGTTGGGACTTCTTGTCTCACGACTCCTTTTCCCTGAAATCCCGGTGTCTGAAACGCCGAAAAGGGCTTAGATATTTGACACCTATCCTCCAAAATGGATGACCCTGATGCTCTCGGGACTTGACGAGTCCTCTTCCCTCTGCTGTTACAAGGATTAAACCCCTTGCACCTCCTTCTGGATCCGACGACTATCAATACTTGGTGTTATATCTGACGGCCCATATCCTTTTTCCTGTGCACCTCCCAGGGACTAAATCCTGTGCATGCATCCTTGATCCAGCGACTCTCGGGCCACTGCACTCTAGATCCAATGGCTGGCATGATTTCACAATTTTGGTGATTGCAAGTATGGGGTGAAACCTCCTCTGTTCCTCCAACCCCCGATTCCCTAATGTGTGGATATCCAAGGGTTTAAACCCCGTGTGCCTTCGCCTGATCCAACGGTTGTCAGGTATTGGCACTAGATATAATGGTTCAGATCTTTCCTCCTTGCACGCTCTCCTCCTTCTGCCTAGACGTAGATTTAATGGTCGATATCTTTCCTCCCAGTACCGATCCAATGACAGTTGTGCTCCTCCTCCTGAGCTTGCACCTCTTCCCTTCCCTTGGAAGAAATTCGACGCTTGAAAGTCTTGGCCTTTGATGCTTCCCTTGCGAGCCTAGTTCCTTTGGGTCTCATCTGTGTTATAGAAATGCCTCCCCTCTCGAGCTTAGTCAACTCAGAAACCTCGAAAGGTTTCTCAACCTTCTGCTCCTTTCTTCTGTTGCTCTGTGCACAAAGGCATTGTTCCTCCTGAGCTTTGGGACTTATAATAAGTCTTCCCTCGCACACTCCTTATGTTACTGAGTATTTCTCTAGACTCAGATCTGAGAAGTTTTCTTGGAAATAAAACACCCTATGCCCACTTGGCGTTCTTCTGCTCAATGCACACCTTGTAGAGCCTACAAAGTATTCAACAACTCTGTGAGTGTCTCTCCTTGACACTTCTCTTCCCCAAAAAACTCAAAAAGATTCCTTCTGTGCACCTTATGCAACTGCTCAATTCCCTCCTGGCAGAGATTCACAGAACTTCATATGTTCTGTCTTCCCTAAACTCGAAACAAAGTTCCTCCTGTGCACTCCTTACACTTGCTCAATGCCCTCCTAGCAAAGCTCTACAGAACCTCAGACGTTCTTTCTTCCCTCTCTGCCCTCCTCTTCACAGCTCGACCTCCAAGGTATTCAACAAACTTGAGGTTCCCTCCTTAAGTCAATGACTTCAGCTGGTGCATCCCCCCTGACACGTCTTTTTCTAAAATTCTGCAGAATTCAGAAGTGCACTCCCGCATTGGTTTTCAGAGACTGCAATACTTTGTCATGCATTCTTGCATGAAACGACAAAGAATCCAAACCTAAAAAGCAAAGAACTCAACAGACAACGACTCATGTTTGTAACCTACAAATGTAAACAACACATACATCCATAGCATATCATCAACACATAGATACATTCATTCATGAACTTACAAACACATGAATAAAAACATGCAGGAAAAACTACTCTGTTTGTATTAATCAAGAATGCCTGATTACAATGTGTTTGAGCTCGGACTGCAACAAAGTCTCATCTCTCCTTTCTTATCCAACCTATTCTCTCTACTCTTCTCTACCTAACTTTCTACTACTCTCTACTGAAAAAAATAAGAAGATGCTTTTACAAAAGGGGGCTCCTCGAGTGTAATGGCTCTAAATTAGTTTAAGCAACCATTAAATTAATACACTACAGAAAATTTAAAAATTACTTAATCTAGCACATTCTCAATCTAATATTTCAAGTAATAAAATTTGATAACAATTTAATTCAAAACCATTCATAACTCTAACCTGAACCTGATGTTGCCGCTTGCTTCCTTAGCTTGCTCCTTTAGCTTGCTCCTTAGGACACCACCCCAAAACCAACCTCCCTGCCGACTAGTTGATCCGAAATCGGATTCAGAAGGC
>CBVK0100692461.1:0-11132 GCA_900067695.1 Picea abies
AAGAGACAGATTTTATCCTTTTTTTATAAAAGAAAAATTTTATCTCTAAGAGTATCATGTACATCATAGATAGTCCTTGTTATCGCACAGTTTGTAGTTGGAGTAAAGGACGGATGGAAGATGGGCAAACTGGCAAAACTGAGACTATCCTACCACTGTCACCTCAATAGGATAGCTCTTTCTGTTTAGGGTGGTAGGCCCAGGGGAGACGTCCCCGATGACCTGGGGTTTTGAGAAGGCAAAGGCTTAAAAGGATGAGTAAATTTTTCCCCCTCACAAGTCACCACCGATCAGAACGTCCAGCTTAACAGCCAATAAAGGTAAAGAATCTAAAGATAACCGGAAATAGTAACCAAAGTGTACCTGCCCGAGACAAAGCAACAAGGAAACTATACATGCGCAAGATCACTTGCTTGGTTAGTACTTCATATAATCAAGGACTTCTAATATAAAGCAATTTGATAGACAATATTGATGAAGCAAGTCAACGATGTACAATAGCAATGATTACAATATATATCACTTCTCAATAAATGCTAATGACGCTTCACTATAAGCAATGGCAATTTATCATCAATGTAACAATATCAATACTAGAAGCAACACCTTAGCCAATCTTTCAATAGCTTTAAAGACACAATAAATGTTGCATGGATATGTTTATAGCACAAATAGATGATGGTAGCAATAGGGTTAGTAAATATTAGTCTAAGTTAGGGTTAGAAGGATTAGTAGTTGTTCAAAGTATTGGATGTGTGTATGATCAAGGTACTCAACATAGAAGGTCTAGATCAGTGCGCTATTAGGGTAAATGGAGTCAAAATCACTGCAAAAGTTGAAGGGCCGACATGATAGTGATAGGTATTAGGGCTAGAGACAAGAGTTGTGAAGCTTTAGTACATTCCTACAGATGAGCAGGTTGCAGACATCCTCACGAAAGCTTTGATTAAGGGGAAGTTTTTAATCTTCAGAGATAAGTTGGGGGTGGTCAAAAACACCTTCCTTGCAAAGAGGGAGTGTTAAATTATGGTAGCTTGGACACGTGCTTCTGCATTGGCTCAGAGTCAAAGCATGCAGAAGTCGTCCGGAAACTTTCTTAGGCTTACTTTATTTTTATTAAGTGACTTTTATCAAAAAGCACATTAATTAATTTTCAATTAATGTTGTCTTAGCTAAATTTCATAAAGTTATCTAAGTGAACTTTAAATTAAGTTGTGACCATTGATCTCTCCTGATCTTGTCTATTGATCGTGGTGGAGATTACGAGGTTGTAGACTTAATGATAAAAGAAGGTCAGGGGGGAGAAAATTCAACCAAGTTGTGACATAGAGTGAGAGAGGAGGTCAATTTCAGCAGCTAAAGAGAAATCGAGAGAGAAAATTCAGCAGGGAGGAAGGGCGACTTACCAGATTCAATTTCAGCAGCTAAAGAGAAATCGAGAGAGAAAATTCAGCAGGGAGGAAGGGCGACTTACCTTAGCAGCAGCATGCAAATCGAGGAGGATATTTGTTGGTTGTACAGATCCATAGAGCATGTGTGGGCAGGCTAGGCAGTTTTCCCAAGGCAGCGTACAGATGTGGGCGCATTCCCCAAGGCAGGGTGCACGTGTGGCTGACTGGACGATTTCCAAGGCAGAAAACAGATATGTACAGCAGCTGGGAATTTCTACAGGGTATTAACACAATTCCCAAGGCAGTGACAGGTACATTTAATGCGGTAATAATTCTGCTGTAATTTCCAGACTTCTTTGTGGGCACACAAATCAATAAAATCTCTCATTTGCTGGTTTTCCCTTCGGGGTTTTTCCAGGGGTAACTTACCCAAAAATTTACTGTGTCAAATGGTGTGATTGGTTTCTTAGTTTCTGCTGTGCATGCATGTTATTAAGCTTAGTGTATTTCTGTTCATAAAAATCAGATCTGGAATTTTCTTGCTTTCCGTGCATGCATGCATCTGAAGTTTATTTTTGTTGAAGTAGAGATCAGATCTGATCTTAGAGAAAATTAACACTAAAATCCTAACCAGACCACTTGGTTTTTTAGGCTAAGAAGTGTCTAGGTCCCTTGTTGAACCTAAGAAGGCCTTTTTTGCTTGGTCACTCGTCCTTCAATGTTTGCTGTACATCATCGCCATGTTCATCTAGGTATTCCTTGCCCTAAATCCTCCTTCTACAAAAGGCCAAAATCGCTCAATAATCTTTCTCCAGTTCTACAGTCTACCCTTTTGCCAACCCTATAAGATTGTAGGTTTCAGCCTGTTACCTCCCCAACTTGCACTTAATGATAAATCCCTAATCCATAAGGTGCAACCCGAGGGGGAACTACTAGTATGGTCACCATTGTCACCTAAGCAACCTACCCACTCACTTTTGGTTGGCTCTTCTCCAACTCAAGGGGGGTATCTCTAGCAATTAGGATTACTAAAGCTATAATAAATGAAGCTCAAAGGTGACGTGAAGAGATAGCTCTAGCAAAACAAAGTTTTTGTCTTTTTGTAGTATAAGGAAAATAAAGGGGTGATGGAAGATAGGGGATTAGTGCCTATCCAATTTTGGGCCAATGGAGTCAAGAGGGAAAGCCAAAGAGCAATTCATGTATGGTTAAGATGCATAGAGCTGTTACACATGCCACAATAAGCCTTCACTTGTTAAATGATGAATATATGTGATTGGAGGGGTCCTTAAAGGTTTCACACTCAAACAATGTTATAAGAGTGAGTCCTCCAATGAAGTATTGATCCAACAAGAACTCTTAACAAGATGATAGATGCAAGACAATACATTCAGAAATATGATATCAAAGGGGATTAAGAGGAGAAGAACTCTGACATAAAACCCTTCCACATATGGTAGATGAACTCGTCTTTATGGCTTCTCATAACAAGGTCTTTGCACATAACTCCTAGCATGCACCAACAACAATTAGAAATAAAATATAGCTTCACATATGATAAGCAAGAAACTTTGAAATTTCTGTTAAGCCTCCAAAAGATATATTCAACAAAACTTCGAGAGGAGAGACTCCTCACAAATCAACCATACAAATGATGGAGAAAGTTAGGCCTTTTAGAGGCTCTTAGCTTCATCTCCTTTTACAATATAATACAAATTGCTTTCCTATATCCAATAACCTCTTCAACAACTTCATTACTAAAGAAGCAATGATTCGTTGAGATCCACTTTCTTCTCCAAGAAGAATCAAAAAAATATGCTGGAAAACAATACAATAATGCTCTCATGTAACCAACTCCGTGAACAACCTCCAAAACCTCTCCAAGGTGAAATGTCTAATCAATAGTGCATAAAAATGTGTTCTATATGGCCTCGGCCCTCAAGAGCTAGGGTATTCTCCACCATGGGCATACATTAATAATAATCTCCCCAAATAACCAAAGCACTCGAGCAATAAAGGTGGGGCGCTCCTCAAAACGAGTGGTCAAAATGAGGTGAGAATTTTCCAACAACAAATTTGAAAATGCCATAACTCCGTCAATATTTGTAGGTATTTCTATTCTAGCCACAAATATGAAATGTCGCGGCCATTTTGCATCTAATAGCATTGATTTAGCGGAAATTCAATGCTCCAAAACCTAGGATGCCCTCAAAATATCCAATGAAACCCTAGATCTAGGGGTTTGGAACCCCCTAGTTCTCCTCCAATATGTAACGTCCTCTTCAAACCATGAATAAGTGAGTGGATCCATGAAACAAGGCATCGAATCTATGAAGAAAACATGTGGAATGTCATCAATGCTCCATGAAGAAAGGCGCAACCCCTTATCAAATAATAAAATAAGACCATCCCAAGCCCCCGAGGTGTAGAATAGTCGGTGATGGAGTGTACTATTAAGGCACTCTGTTATGTGAAGTCACTGGTTCAAAACCCTCGACTTACCTTGTGTGCCTCGTGAGGGACTGCATGGGCATGCCTAGAGGTTATAGTGGTAGCAGTCGGATAACTCGACCCCGTGTCATGCGAGTACGAGCCCGACTAGTTGTTGATTATGCCAGTCACAAAAAAAAAATAAGACCATCCCTCGACATGTGTGCAAGTGCTAGATCCAACGAAGAATGAGTTAAGTAATCCATGCATCACCATCAACAAATATGCCAAGTAAGTCAAGTCAACAACCAATTCATCAAGAAGGGGTACGTCGTCAAAGAAGAGTATGACAAGTGTGAAATCACCCCACAAGGCTATGGCGCTCCATGGTAGGCTCCTCCACCAAGAAATAATGCATAAAAATATGTAGAAGAGGGGAGTGCTCCATACGAGGGTATAGTCTATATTATATACCATAACACACCATAATATGCTTACAAACCCTCAATATGAACAAGGGTGTTCACCTCATGAACATCAAACCATGCTAGACCATATTAAATCACCCCAAGAAGAACGTCAAATCAAGTGATAGCAAGGGGAGTGTGCCAAGCGCTCTACACCATCATGAAGCCAATAAAACAAAGATACCAATACAATGTTAGCTTAGCCCAAAAGTGCTAGGGTGTTCCATCAAGGGAGTCATACATCAACCATCAACATGTTTCAATTTTCATGGTAGATTGTAAGAATTGAAACCTTGTTTTAATCTAGAAATGATATTATTTTTAATACAGCCCATGCACATAGATTTGATAGGGTGGCTAATTGTGTCAATCTTGCATATCATTGTATACATCCAAAAATTAGAACTAGAAATTACCACCACTACCAACTTTTGGATTATTAGGGTGAATTCCCTTATACCATAAGCCAGGAGCCTACTGCAACTTCTCCAACTTCCTCAACCCATTCACAATCGTCCCAACAAATTGTAGGTCCATCCAAATACAAAGTTGGTTAAGCATTGATGAAATTCCAAGAAATCCAGCACGGTTGACCTCACGGATCTCCAAATTGGCCATTAAATGAAAAGATTCCTACAATAGCCTTGGCAATCACAAAAGTCAAGAAGCCACCACAACATAGAAATGATGGATGGGAGTTTGATCTTCAAGAACCTAAACAATTGATCAAGGGATGGGGTGGGCCACACAATAATGACAAGGATGATTCTCTAGCCACTGGCCTAATCCTAATAGCTACATAACCTTTTTTTATTATAATAATAATAATAATCTAATTTTAAGGTCACAGCCAAGCCAAACACCAAATTGGTGTATGAGACCCCCTTTTTTGTGGGACAAGGGACCCCCTCCACCGAACGATTTGACTGGTAAAGACTACGGAGGTATATATACCCTACCCTCCTCTAGATTTGAACTTGTGACCTTTGGATTTGGATTAAACTTTTCATGATGGTTGTACTCATCATGATGACCCTTGGACTTTCCTTCTTGTGCGGGGTGGTGCTATGAAAATTTTGGCTTGGATTTGGTAGTTAGAATAGTTTTAACTTACTATCTATGGCATGTAATTCCCACGAAGCTAATGCTAATGCAGGTTGCACCAATAACACATGCTTTTGTAAATAAATGCACATGTACATATTGTGAATATTACTAGTTAAAATATTTTCTATAGAAAAAGCCAATGAAGAGCATTCCTTGTATCATCTATTGATTAATTGATAAAGTGCATAACTGTACCCAAAATGCATGATTGTGCTCTCCAATATATGTAAGGACTCTACATGAATAGTAAAAATAACTTGTTTCATTGGGAGGAGCATTCTACAGCCCAGTATGGGTGAGATGTGTCACGAATGAGTCCAACATTGATCTATCAAGATCCAACCTAGATCCATCTTAACCCTAGATCTATCAAATGTTGAGAGGACCAAATCCCTTGAAGTGAAAACCTTTACACAAGTCTTTGCACCATGGGAGATTTGATCCCAATCAACAATTGATACATTCAAGGTTAAGAAGGATCTAGATTGGTTTATTAACCACTTAACTAATAAATTTGGGTAAATCTTATATTGTGTTTGACATAACAACAATATTGGTCACTAAAGCGCATAAAAGTACATTCACGAATATTAGAAAAAAATAATTTTTGCATTTAAAACAAATTAGAAATTAGAAATTAGAAATCTAAAACAAAATACTATGTTGCCAGCTTGGAAACAAAGTAATCTATCTCATTGACACAAAAGTTGTAAGTTAAAAGTACTTACGTTGAACCAACGTTGCGTGCCTGTTTTGAAACTAGTGCATTTGCAACTACAAATGATCCAACCCCAAGATCCATCTGTTTGACCAATTTTAGTTAACAATGATTAGTTTCTTCAGATTGTATTCAAAACCATCAACAAAACTGCAATGTCAACTAAATATCTAAAGAAAATAATATCTAATATACAAAATATTTTATAGATAAAAGTAAATATTTAGTCAGGGCATAAAAGAGATAAATTAAAGAGGATGTTGTATACCTACATATAGCTATCTTACCTATTAACACACTTTGTTATTTGCTAATGATACTAGTACATTAGCATTTAATGTAGTTTGTACCATAGCATGCTCACATGAACCCAAAGTTTTTCCAAGTATTTTCTTAAATTTCATTTCCTAATTCTAATTTATCTAGAGATTTATGTTCAATTGACTATGCTACAAGTAGGATCTAAGAAACCAACAACAACGATACCGTAGACTTGTTCTCACTCAAAATGAACTTCTCAAAAGTTCATCTCAATTAATTTGGTGTTAATACTTTGTGGATACATTAATGATTGATTTGGTGTTCATGATTTGTGGATACATTAGTGACTGATTTGGCATTGACAGATTGTGGATTCGTTCTTCATTGACAATTCATAAGTGCTTTAGCTAGACTTACAATTTGGCTGTTGATCTTTATTCTTAGAGTTAAATATTGAACAGGTTTCCTGCATGAGACCTTCAGAGCAGTTTTACCAGGGGATTACTGCACACTCATGCTAGTACAGAGTTTTCTCATTTTCTTGATGTTAGCAGGTTTCCTATGCTTCCATGTGACATGCAATAGCATGAGAAGGAGAAAACTTCAAAAAGGTACTTTCAAATTTCTGGGTTTTGCAAGTTTAGGAAAATTTCCATTTTTAGAACATATTATTGGAGATTGATCACATTTTTGGATACCTTTTATGGAGAAGTCCATATGCTTGAATTTTGGTGACGATTGAAGAAACTACAAATTAATTCAAATTAGGGTTTCTATTTTTCAGGAACTAGTTAAGTTTCTAGATATACTTTATGGAGAACATATGTGCAAATTTTAGTGATGATTGGAGAACATTAAAAATTGGGTCAATCTAGGATTTCCTTTTAAGAAAACCCTATACATGGATGGGTTCATGTGGTGATGGAGCCAAAAACCCAGAAATCTCAAGTGATTTTGACAAAGTGCAAAATTAGGAATTTTGTCAATTCTAAAAATAGCACCTACTCCAGTATTTCTTTTCTAGCATTGGAGATGGATTTCTAGCACTTTGTTATTTTTGGATTTAGTCTAATTTTAGCAATGCGATGAGCACCCTAATATATTGTAGGTAAGTGTTTTTTGTAGATCTTATCTTGCATATTTTGACCTAGATGGATCATGCCCTGCTTATGGTCCAATTGGAGGCTATTTTGAGCTATGAGGTGCACCCTACTTGAGAAATTTCTTGCAAGATGAGGTTGCTTTCTTTTCAAGTAATTGCCATGTGTCATCTATTCTAGGCTAGTGCACCCCACTTGGGAGCATTAACTTTGACTTTGAATTATACTCCAAGCAAGCTCTTATACAAGTTAACTTGTACTAAGTATTTTCTAGGGTGACTTGTTTTCCAAGCAAGCCTCTATTCTAGGAAAAGTAGGGAGTTGCTTTTGGTAACTTGTTCTTCAAGCAAGTTCTATCTATTCAAAGAAAATGAGGATGCAGACTTGGAGAGTGCATGAACATCCTATTTCCCATCACTAATTTGTTATATTCTAGTGTAAATAGGGTGCCTTGACTAGGCTTCATCTAGATGCTTTTCTTGAGGAAGAATCTTTCTATTTTCAAAAGAGAAGAGTGCTTTTTGGCGGTTTTATTTCAAGAAGCTCCCCTCTATTATAAGCGAAAGAGTAGCGCTCCATCTTTGAGAATAACTCATTCACCATATCCAGCATGCATACAACTTACCCTTAGTGGAAGGAGGGGGACCCCACTTGTGACGTTTTAGGTTGATTTCAATGCTTTTTTGTTGCTATTTTAGTCCCTAAGGAGGGTACTTTACATTGCATGTTTTTGTGCTTTTCTTGTCCAGTTGATGCACCATAATTGAGTGCGCATGAAGCCCTAACGTGGATGTGGCCTCTTTTATTTTCAATACACTCTCTTGATCAAGCTCAGTTCTATTCTTTGTCTTCCTCTAGTTTCAAAATTTATTGGCTATAAGAAATAGTGCAAGCAAAGGAGACAATCATTAGCATCTTCCTCCTTTCATCTTCTTGCTTCCATTCTAATTCACTTGAGACTCAGATTTTTTTGCAACAATTCATGTTATTGTACTAGTTGAATTTCTTGCATTCACTACCATAGTTGAACTTAGAGTGGCGTGAAGAGATTGTAAAATTTCAGGTGTGATTCTTTCAGGTGTGTAAAGTTTTCTTTTCATTTCACTCTATAATTCCGAGGGCAAGGCATGGGTCACCTTTAAAAATAGTTGATTTAAGCATTCTGAAGAAAAAATTCTAGAATACTGTTGCTCATTTTCAAACATGAATGCAGATTTGTAGGGATTATATCTTATATCAGTAGTAAAACATCGATCTAGGGTGTTTCCCTTAGGTTGTAGTCAATTTAGTTCATTGTTTTGCAACTTTTATTGCACAATCGGAGATTATAACAGATTTATGAAATTTCTGAGTTATTTTAACCATAGATGAAATCATCTTTGATTAAACGAATTAATTGGGATTAACTGCAATCACAAGTCTGAAAAGATTAATCACCCCAATTAATCATGATTTTTTCCCTAAAACAAAAAATCGGGATTAATTCTAATAATTGCAACTATTTGGAAATAATGGCAAGACGATGGGAAATAATTGGTAGTCTGTGGAAAAGCACCAATAAAGGTGTAAAATCCAATTTTGGGGGAGTTATTGTTCTTTCCAATGGTTGGGGCGAAGAGCTATGGAGACAGAGAAGCAAGCATCGATTTGGAGAGAGCCAAAGGACTGATTATTTTTTCTCAAAGTAAGGAAGGGATTGATTGCTGCCCATGGTTTTGATTTCCTAGGTATGTGTTAATCAACATAACACTTCATTTTTTTCAAAATTTATGCAAGGGTTTGCAAAGTCCATACTACTTGTGTCTTGTTATTGTTTTTCATGGATTATAGAATGATTTTAGAAGTCATTTTTTTCAAAATTTATGCAAGGGTTTGCAAAGTCCATACTACTTGTGTCTTGTTATTGTTTTTCATGGATTATAGAATGATTTTAGAAGTTCATAGGTCTGTCCTTTTTTCCAGCAGTCTTTAATGTTCATATTATTTTATTTTTCTACCCTAGGTTCGAAGTCTGAAGTTGGCCATTTGCTTGCCTATATGCCGAAGGCTTTGGAGTCTGGACCCATTTTGGCAATATGGTGAACCAAAGGATTGGATAAATAGAATGAAATTGAGTTGTAAGCTATGCAGAGTGAAACTGAATGGAGGGATTATCCTCTCTCTCTCTATGATTTAATAATACTCTTAATACATCACCTTATTATTCCCCATTACTTTTTTCATCAAATTATTATATTACACTATTCATCATTTCCCTTTCCTAGGTAACTAACCCTAAATCGTCATCAAAAAAAATTATTAATCTTTTTCACTAATTATTTTTATTAATCATTGTTCCTCCTCCTCAATGGCTACCTTATATAATAAGAATTTTAATAATATTTTCACTTGTGATCCCAAAGGACACTTTGACCATTCTCATTAATTTTTACTTAACAGTCAGTTTTACTCTCTCCTATTTAACACATACCTCAGCACTCTCTTTCCTATTATCCTCTCTCTCTCTATGATTTAATAATACTCTTAATACATCACCTTATTATTCCCCATTACTTTTTTCATCAAATTATTATATTACACTATTCATCATTTCCCTTTCCTAGGTAACTAACCCTAAATCGTCATCAAAAAAAATTATTAATCTTTTTCACTAATTATTTTTATTAATCATTGTTCCTCCTCCTCAATGGCTACCTTATATAATAAGAATTTTAATAATATTTTCACTTGTGATCCCAAAGGACACTTTGACCATTCTCATTAATTTTTACTTAACAGTCAGTTTTACTCTCTCCTATTTAACACATACCTCAGCACTCTCTTTCCTACATTTGATCTTTTCAGTTGTCCCTGATGATGGGTGGAGTGTCCACTCAAAACATTGGACATTTCAAAACCAAGTACACAGTTCTTATACAGAAACACTCTCAACATTATGGCATGGAAATGCTGTCGACTGTACTATACGACATTACGAAATCAAGAAACGCTATACGATACGATTGGCAGTGTTTCTAGGCTGTTTCATACCCATTTCTATGTTTTCAACCATTTTGAGGACGGGTACACCGGCTAGGGGGGTGTTTCCTACAACATAGGTATTGTTACTAGGCCATGCTCAATGACCTATGTAAAGTGTTTTTTTTCATCTAGGTGGTTTCTCTAGACCCTTGTGGTTTGTTATGGCTCGTCCTCTGAGTCCCCATTTCAAGATAGTCCCTACACTTATGACTCGTACCAACCATCTCCTAGAGGTCATTTATGGTCGAGGTGGGTGTGTGGGGATCTTGGAGTGGATATATTAGCACACATGATTTTGGGAACCCCTAGGATTTTGCACTTCACCATTTATGTAAAACTTGTGTTGATGTATTATAAAGGTTATCATACCTAGAAGCACACTTCCCCTTTAGCCTAAGCATGGATATATTTATGTATTGTCAAACTTTGGCCTAGGTGATCATCTACCTAGGACTTTTGGGTCTTATGACATGTATTTGGCACTTGAGATCGTGCGAAATGTAATATATAGACCAAGTATGTAAATTGTAATAATAAGATATATTGATAAAAATATGAATAATTGATAAATAAGATGAGTACAATTGAGAATGAGGGCTTGTTTATATACCCACGCAGGGGTGCCCTTAACCAATAG
>CBVK0100692462.1:0-11132 GCA_900067695.1 Picea abies
TCATTCTCGAAACATGGGAGAAATCCATAAAATATGATATGCTAGGAAATGTAGTCAACTAGTACAAAGTATGAGCATCCATCCATCCTAGGGAAATGTGAGCATGGGGTCCAAATACTTCCTCTCCACCTTTGTCTAGATTCTAGATGCTCCTTTCTATGTTACTTTGATATCTCCATGCATTTTTTTTAGTCCTACATGTATCTCCAATATTGTTTCCTTTTTGGTTCCATGGCGGTCCATGTAATAAGTTTTTTTATCCTCACACCCTTCCTTAACTCTCATTTCTTATTGCCTAGACCCTTCAACATGGAGTTCCTTTGAGTCATTTAGCTCCTTGAAATTTTCTTCCTTTTTATGTGCTTCCCATATCTTTTCTTCCTGTTCTTATGTAGATTATTCTTCTAATTCAACCTCATTATTTTCATTTGATGTCTTAGTAGGTACTACAATTATTTTCCCTATAAATACTTATTCACATGTCCCCTTGTTCCCTTCTTGTTTACTAATAGACATATCCTCCAGTATGATTTTATTTTTCTTGTACCAAATCTTCATAAATGTATTTTTCACATTAATATTAACTATACCAATTGATTCTATCCAATTATATCCAAGAATAATATCTAGATCAATCATATCTATAGCATGAAAGTTAGAATGCATCCATCCATCCTAATACTCTTCAAATATTTAAAATTTTGAACATTCTCTCCCTCAACTTGTGTGCTTTGAATATGATTTATAGAAACTTGAAATATTTTATCCAAGTGAACATTTATGAAATTATGATTGCAACTATGTTTAATAGAAAGAAAGACCTTCTGTTGTTGAATACATCCATGAACCTGTAATAGGAATTTTATGGATGAAAACAAACCATTAGTTACCCCTTTATCATTTGTATTGGCATGAAACCATCTATATAAGTATATTTTCTCATAGGATTCATCTAAAAAATAATTTATCTCTTCATATTTAATTCCATACCATATGAAATCATCACGACTTAAATTAATGGACAGATATTGTCTCCAAAATAACAAATATTTATATTTTATCCATTTTATGTATTGTTTAATACTAGGGCCATAATATTTTCCTAGAAAAAATATCTTTCTTTGAATAAAACCTTCAAAAAAATATAGGGTTTATAAAAATAACTTGATTTTTAATGAAACTAATGTAAAATGATCATTTCCCCCAGGGTGTAGAAAAGTCGATGATGGAGTGTACTATTAAGGAACTGTGTTATGTGGTGTCATTGGTTTGAAACCATCGACTAGATTTGTGTGCCACGTGAGGGGCCACATTGGCATGCATGGGGTTATAGTGGTAGTATTCATATAACACAACCACGTGTCATGCGAGTATGTACGTGACTATTTGTTGATTTCCCTAGTGAACAAAAAAAATGTAAAATGATCATTACTTTGGTGATACTTTTGTGATTGGCTATTATGACCACAATTATGAAATTATATGGCCACTCTACAACTACTGGAACTAGTTTGATTAAAATATAGTCACTTTATCAAAAATATATGTGATATGCAATTCATGCGGCTGTTACCAAAAATACCCTAAAACAATTTATTTTAAATCAACAATCACTCTGCTTCCCATAATCTGATTTGGACTCTTTTTTTAAATCTAATGTTTTTTTAGAGGAGATCAGATATACAACTGGATTCTTTAAATTTTGCATATAATGTTTTATAAATCAATCTAAATTCTTCTACTCTCTTTTTCCCTTGAAAAATTTGCAAAAAAGAAAAAAAATCTTCCCGTTTTTGGCCTAGGAAAGAGCTCTGATACCAGTTCTTGTGTAAATCAATAGATTTGAAAATAGAATATTGAAATTAACTTGAACATAATAGATCAACATAATATATAATGAAATAATGAACACAATAATTGTAGATAAGACCATTGAGGTAGGGAAACACCATTAACTATTCCTTATGGAAGGAATCACTCCACAAGTAATGCTCGCTACAATTAAAATATACTTGACAATACATCTCATTACATTTCTTCTACTTCTTTATATAATTATATCTAACCTCCTAGGAACTTTCTAGTGAAAGAACCTTCTACGAAGCCTTCTTATAGTTATCGATTTTACACTATGTGGCCACCTTTATAGTATTATCCCCCTTGGGTACCTCCCTAGGTACTCCACATTATCCTCCCTAGGTACACTACACTCAATGAAAATATTCAACACATGTGAGACACCTCAAGGATGAGTGCTGGGATTTTTTCATCTTTGTAAGGGGGTGTGGAATGGAAAGTACTTATATGATTAAAAAATCTATATAGTGATATCCCACAAGATATGTATATGGATAGTATGAGTACAATCCACACTACATATGTTTGCATGGCATGATGTGCAATATGACAAATTGAAAGAGCAATGAGATGCCATGACATAAATCACATAAATCAAAAGGCACAAAATAATACAAGGAAAAGAAAAAAAAAGTTAACACATGGATATAAAGTTGCAAATAAAAAAAAAGGGTGGGCCCTTGAATTGAAAATCAAGAATAAACAAATGTCTTGGAATAAGGGAGAATCATTGTGTAATAAATTCAATTTTGTATTGAACATGAACAATCCAATTCACCCCTACAGTGATGTAGTGATACAAATTCATATGTAAAATTTGAAAGTGTATGTTATCAATCACTTAAACAAGAGGAAAAAGAAGGAAATATGTAACAATTCATAATCAAATGGTGTTGGTTGGGGAGGAGGTATAAATCAAATTTAATTGTTGCACACTCATGTCGTTAGAAGCTAGTCTATAAAAGTGAAATGCAAAATTCAATTTTAAGAGAGATGATACGTGCACTTATGTGTATGTTGATGACTCCAAATGGATTCCTAAGATAGTTTGATAAAAATGACTCCTACTATGTCTAATCCATAAGAATTCATACACCAAATTTCACACCATAGGAATATCAAAACACTTAAATACCATTTGATTAATACAAATTTTTCGATGATATAGTACCACCGATATTTCTTATATATGTATCAAAGTCAAACCTAGAAACATGATATTATTGATTTGACCATTCACAAGCACCATTAGATCTATCTCATTTAACCAAATTTTCCTCTCATAGCTAACAAAAGCTTACATATATTGTAGGCTCCCAGTCAACAAAACAATAAATCCCATTGCATACTTATGAGATAAATAATATCTCGAACAAAAAATTTGGATGTTACCCTAAAGGGTCTAAGCAAAACATGAGACTTTACTTTGGGGAAGGGAAGGGAAATAACTGAAAGAGAAACTTACCCTATGGGGAGTGGTCGTTACACAAAAATTATGTTTTCAAGACATTTGATCTAATTTCCATTTTATGAGATTTCATCATATGGAATTGGTTTGGAAGAAATATCATATAAGCATTATTTCCCAATCCCATGCTATCTAGGGAAAATTTTAGGAGTTAAATTTCATCTATTGGATAATTTTCCATGTTTCCAAAAAGGATTTGTCATTTCTATTTTTTTATAAAATTATTTACCTAAATTCTATAGGATAAAAGAATTTTATTCTAAAAATCGCCAATTTTTTTTAGAAATTATACCAAAGCCTTAAAAAAACGAATATTTTTATAAATATATTGAAAAACATTTTATGGTTGGAATTTTAATAATTAGTAAGATTTTCCAAGGTTTTTACTCTTTAAAAAATGTATGGATACTTAAAAAAATTCCCCAATTAATCCACGTTATGGATAACTCCCCATGGGAAATTAAACTTGATTTCCATTTGGTTTTGAATAAATTCTATCTGGTATTTGAAAAGACCCATGGATTACCACTTTTGGGTGGTGAGCACGATCATGGTATACCATTGATTCCAACTAGTAAACCACCTAATGTGTGTCCTTATTGGAATCCCTTTGCACAAAAAATGAAATTAAAAGTATCAGCCAAGAATTTTTATAGGTGGAGGTGATGTAATTTTGTACTAGCCCCTACTCTTCCTAGGTTATCTTGGTAATAAATAAGGAAATCAACACGTGTTATTTTTAAGTTGATGGTTAAAGAAAAGTTTCCTATCATAGTCGTTGATGGCCTCTTAGATAAGGTTCATGTTTCCTAATTATTCACAAAAATGGACCTTCACTCTCGGTACCACCAAATGAAAATAAAGGAGGTTCACACATGTGAAGGACACTATTAGTTTTTTTGTGATTAATTTTAATCATTGCAATGCCCCATCCACTTTTCAGATCCTCATGAACAAGAATTTTCATTTTTTTTTGTGCAACTTTTTTCTTGTCTTCTTTGATGTTATTTTTATTTATATCAAATACATGGGAGGCACATGTTGAGCATGTTGATAAATCCCTACCACTACTTTAGGATAAAAAATTTATGTTAGAACATTCCAAATGCACTTTGGGGCTTTTGAAGTCGAATACTTGGTTCACATACTCAGTAGGACAAGCACACAAGTGTATCCCAAGAAAATCGAGGCAACGAAATATTGGCCAAGACCTAAGACTCTCAAAATATTATGTTCTTTCCTAGGAATTACTATCTACTACATGAAGTATGTGCGGAATTATGGGTGAATTGCAGCCTCGTTAACCTCCTTGTTGAAGAAAAATTATTTTGTGTAGAATGATGTAATAGCACAAAGATTTCATGCCTTGAAGGACACCACGTGTAATAATCTATTATTAGTAGTGTTTGATTTCATCAATACATTCCGTTAAGACTTTTTTCCTAGAATGTGATTCCTCCAAAATTGTTTGGAAGTTTTAATGCAATAGGGGCACCTATTGACTTCATTGATAAAAAATTACGTGATTGAAAATTATAAAAATGCACCTCTAAAATAGAAATGATGACCATCATTTATGCCATCAACACATGGTGCACATGATTATTGTGTTGAAAGGTTCTTTCTACAATCTACTATGAGGAAGATGCATAATCTCCTCCCTCTCTACACACACACACAAAAAAAATATTTGAACGTAAAAAAAAATCTTATTTCATAGATAGGTTCTTTCTACATACCAGTATGAGGGATATTTGTAATTCCTTTAGTTATTAACATGGAGTTGACATGTTGTATTTAAAAAAATATTAATAACAAAAAAACTATTTCAATGACTTGACCATAAATAGAATATGTCAATATCCACTTGAACTCTTACTACATTGAGAGGAATATTTTGCGTGTAATGTATTTAGTACCTTGTATCACCTATTGAGGATATGAGGTACCTATTGAGAACATAATTTTCCCACTTCTCTTATTGCTTTGATACCATAATCTATTCTTCCCTGTTATTAATGTATAATTGCATGCAACATGAAAATCAAGCTTATGCAACTATAACTATTCATTCAAGGTTACAAATGTATATGATATTCATGTAAGCATAACAACAATCAAAGCATAACATACAGATAATTAAATTCAACATAAAAAGAAATAATTCATAACACTTTTCTTATGGAATTAAGACAAACTATATATGGATTCAGAACATTCCACCCAACCATAGGATCTATGTTACCCATAATATTTTTACAATAGGTCCACCCTCGAGTTGAGGATATGGTTCCACAAGGAAACAATGTCTTATGGTTGGCTCTAATCCTCTCGCATAGCCCAATTTTCCTAGAATTTAGAAAATGTAAACTCTCACAACAATTCCAATCCACTAGCTCTCTTTCCCCTTCAACTTGCACAACCCAAGGAATATGATCCCCTTCTCTTCGAACCAATCCCTCGATCCATCCCACTTCCCTTCATGGTTCTAGCATAGGTTGGATAGGAAACCTATCTACTAGGGACTCTATGAATTCTCAACTATAATGGAGGTTCCTTAGTGGAAATAGTATCTCATTTTCATGAGCACAATTTCCACATAATCATCCTAATGACCATTTCTCATTCTATTATAGTTATGAAAAAAAAGGCTCTCCCCATAACCCCAAGGAAAAATGAATGGAAAAAATCCCCCACAATAATCAAAACACAAATATTATATCTTCATGTTCCCAATTCACCACTTGAAAATTCACTCCAAGTTAATATAGGATAATATATGAGATAAAGGACTTAGAATAAAATGAAATAAAGGATTTCATCCTATAAATAAAATATTATTATTTACATTGTCTCCCCTTGAACCCCTAAGCCCCTTTTCATTCCTCTCTCTTGGAATCATATCCCCCCATATATTTCATCCTTCTCCATGTGTAGATGGATGCATTTTTTATTAATAACCTTCAATGTACGATGTTTACTTATTACATTTCTTGGCTATTGAACATTCATGATAAAAAAATATATATGTTGCTAATCCAGGGAGAAAAACTGGGGTGTTACATTCCCCTCCCCCTAAAATTTTGCATCATCCTTGGTGGACATCACCATGCATATATGCATTCATTTTTACATCAAAATTTCAAAACACATGTGGGTATTCCTCCTGCATTGCATCTTCTAGATCCCTATGGCTTTGATCTGGAGAATTATGACCTTCCTGTCTAGTATTTGCACTAGATACACCAAGAAGTATCCTTTGAGCTCCACTTGAATCAAAGTCTAGTTAATGACATGTTTAGGATCATGTACATACTTTTCACTAATGACACATGAAAAAAATTATTCACTTTCATGGAAGAAGGCAATGTAAACATGTGTAAAATTGTTCTTATTCTATCTAATATCTTGAATGGACCATAGAATCTCGCTACTATCTTGGTGCAGCTTACCAGCTTCAAAGAAATCTTATTTGGATTCACTTTCAAGTATACATGCTCCATCACTTTAAATTATCTAGTTGTCCTACCTTTATCCGCATAACTCTTTTACTTTTCCTATGTTTCCTTTAGATGTTGTTTGACCATTTTATCTTCCATCTCCTTGAACAATTCTAGCACAAGAACTACTATGTCTGTTGGATTGTCCCAACTCACTAGAGTATTGTAACATCCCGCTCTGACGCACATACCTAACTTATTCTTTGAGGACACTTGCTCACAAGTGATCTGGCGCACACACAAAAAGAAAAGAAAAAAAAAAAATTTGCAGCTATCACTAGAATGGTTGTCGTAACGAGGCGGTTGTCACAAGTATTAAATTTTCTTCCTTATAAGGCTTCAAATGAACTCACATTTAATGAAGCTAGATATCCATTTTTATAGGAAAACTCAACCAAATGAAAGTAATTCTCCCACTTCAATTCTTATCCATCACATAAATTCTCAATAGTATTCAATCACTTGATTTCCTTCCTCTATTTTCCCTTTTGTTTGTGGATGATAGGTTGCACGGAAATTCGGATTTGTGCCAAATCTTTTGAATAATCCATTCCAAAAGTTTTAAGCAAACTTTGGATCTCTATCTAAAACAATTTCCTTAGGTACTCCACACAACCTAGCAATTTTTTTCATATAAATTTCTTCAATATTAGTTTCGTTATGAGTAAATTTAACTAGAATAAAGTGACAACTTTTGTCGATTTATCCACCACTACCAATATTGAATCATGTTTCCATGTTGTCCCTGACAACTTAGTGATAAAATATATTTTATTACTTCCCATTTCCACTCTACAATCAATAATGTATGTATAAAACCTACTAGATGTATAGACTCATCCTTTACTCTTTAAAATTCGATACACCTAGTTATATAATAACAACATCATTTTTCATTCCTGACCAAAATTGTTGGATTTGTAGTGTTGAAATTGTCTTTTGGTAACTAGGATGTCCAACATATGGGATACTATGAACTTTTTTAATAATAACTTCCTTAATTCCTGAGAATTAATAACATACACTTTATTTTTATGTATAAGTATCCCATGTTCTCAAAACTTATACTCTTTATATTCATGTTGTGTATTTTCTTGTTGCAATCCTTGTTTTACCTATATGTCATTCTCATTTGAGATAACATCGTCTAATATTATATTCTTTAAATATGATTGGCACATGATAATGGTTGTAAGATGCATTGCATGTACTCTTATACTAAGTGCATCAACAACCTTCTTCTCTTTTCCTTTCATATGTTTAATAGAAAATTCCTACTCGCACAGAAGAACAAAGAACAATCACACACAAAGACAAGTTGTAGGCTCACAAACAGATGGTGATGTAATGAAAATAGTATCTCATGCACATATCTATGAGAAGCAGAGAAGATATGGGAATTTTTTCTGAAGAAAATAGAAATATTTTCCAAGAATTGAATGGCCACCTTGGAACACAGAAAATGCAAATCCGGACTGGAGAAATAAAGGAATGATACTTGGCGCTTATGAGAAAGAAACCATCACTGGTAAGGGGAGGTCACCAAGGGACTGTGTAATAGAGAAGCAATTCCCTTTTGAAGAGGAAATCTAGTTGGGAAGGTACCTGATAAACTAGTGGAGGTCTTTGGCTCAGTGGGAAGAGGGAAAATTTTGTTGTTGCTAGTGGAGTGAAAGCGAGTAAACTTCTAGATCCATTCTTTGACTTGGAATTCAATTGAGATAGTCCCTTGTTGGTATCATGGCCCAACATGGGGATGACATGTTGTTGAAGTGATAGATAAGTAGATCCTATCATTGGGTGGAAAGGAATTTCCCCTTAGTCAATTGGTTGAATTGGAAACATTATTGAACATATAAGTGTTTTACTTGGAATGTCTCTTGAATGTTTATTATTTGTTATAAACTATGTTTCATTCATGAAAATGGATTGAATTTAATAAATAAAATGTTAAATATGAGTTGACCGGAATGATTCAATATCCTTTTAATTGGTAAATGAAAATAATTGTAATGCTTATGAATGGGAAGCCAGAGAAGAGAAATAACCCTATATGTTCCCTCTCCAATTACATGGAAATTTTGTAGGATATCAAATCCTCATTTGGTTGTCTAGGTCACAGGATAAATACTTGTTGGAAATGGATGATAAATCTTGTGGAAGTAAATTTGAAACCTTGTGGGAAGACACTGGAAAACATTATGAATCTGGTAAACCCATAAAAATTCCTTATCCCATTAAAATCCCTGTGTAAACCGAAGTGAAAAATAGTCATTGATTTGGAGCAGAGGATCAACATTAACTATTCATCGAAGATCCTAGCTTCGGGAGGAAGCTTGTCATAAGGTGGAACCTCCACGAAAACCAAACATGCAAAGTCTTTGTGAGCTTCTGAGGGAAGAGTATCGAGAAGATGCTAGTCATTGATCTATGCAAGGTTCAACCAATGAGATCTAGGCCATTGATTCCCTAAGCACTAAGTCAATAAGTATATCATAATGATGGATATCGAGAAGGTCTGGGATAGGGTGTATAAGCAATTTTCTATGGGAAACATCTGATGTCGAGAGTCTGAGGATGAGGAAGATTTTTTATCTGTAGGGGTGGATGTTGATGGGTTTTGAGCTGTCATATTTTGGATGAAGCATTCCGGGGGAAGATCCTCATTGAATTGGTATGCTAGTTAAATACCATGAATCTGTGAGTTCCCAATGGTCCTTGATTTTTAGATGTGAGGATCTAAGGACTGTTGGATTTATTGGAGAATTCTCATCGAGAAGAGTTGATCAGGAAGTCATGTGCACACTTAGAGTGATTACATCCGATGGTATAAGGTCCTGTGTAGACATGAGCCATAAATCCATAGGTAATGTAATATAATATAACCACAACATTATAATTGTTGTCGAGCTCACTTGGAAATGTGTTGAATGGAGGATGGGCGAGGAATTAGCCATCACATAGTTTGACGTGTTTATTTGATAGGGGCCATTGATTTCATATCTCTAAGGCTATTATATCTATCAAGATTATGGTTGTCGGGAATGGAACATGGGTTGTGTAACCTTCTATCCCTATGGGTAATGAACCTGATTCACCTCAGATTGTCGATATGGTCAGTCTATATGAATCACATTTGTTTGATTGGAGAAATTTATCCCTGATCTTTATAGTAGTGTTTCATAAAGAATTTGATTATAGATATAGAGTGACAAATCCATGGAGTTGTCATAGTTGTACGTGATGCATAAGAAGAGGAAGAAATATGCATATGTTCCATGTGAGATAGAGGTCAATTACGAGTGTAAACCTGAGACTTGAAGTGTTACATAAGTGTAAATTTTACATCCCACTAGCCTAATAAGGTTAAGGGGGTTGGGTGTGTTATAAAATGGTATTAGAGAATATTTCAAACTCTAGGAATGGATGGGCCAAAGGTATGCCATAGGCACAAGTTTGTATAATCCTGAATTGAAAATAATTGAGCCTACAAGACTTAAAGAAAAAGATAGAAGAAGAGGGTATGTGGCAATGAATGAAGGAATTAAGACTGTGTGGCCTAAGACCCTGGAATTGAACAATGGTGATAGGTCTTAGGTGTTGTATGGATTCTAGTGAGTGGATGAGATTGATTTTCTCTAGTAGTTTATAATATTGACTATGAGTATGGGTTGATATATCCCTGTCAACTTTGATCGATGTATAAAACAAATTTTTCATGTTTGGAGGACTGATGGAAATTTGTTAAGGTCAATTTATTTCACCTATAGTAAAATAAACATGTTGCTTGGGTATCCATTTAAGTAAAGTAAATGGATTTTTGGAACATTAATTATGTGTTTGATGGAATTGAGAGGTGGAACATTAATTATGTGTTTGATGGAATTGAGAGGCTCCTAGGGATGAAATATGACATATTCATTAAGATCACCTTTTAGTTTGCAAGACAAGAAAACAAAGTCCCTTGGATTGTCGCTAGTTTTGATAAAGGAGCTAGAATGCTAAGAGTATACAAGTACAAAGGTGTTTATGGGAGAATTAAAGTGCTCCCTTTGGAAACTTGATATGGATAGTAAACCAAAGAATTGTTGTCCCCCACCCTTGATAATCATATCTAATGAAACACTATGTTGTTAATGGGACTTAACAAATAGAAATTGGAAAAGAGATCAAATGACATGATTACATGAGAAGTTTCTTGGAGCTCATAACCTTAATGAGTGAATTTATTATTACCAAGGAGGAATGTATGTATATATTGTTGAGATTTGGGTACCTTGGAAAGTGGTCCCCGTGTGCTTATGAGT
>CBVK0100692463.1:0-11132 GCA_900067695.1 Picea abies
TAAATAAAATAACATTACTAATGTAATATGGCCCAATTAAGGGGTAATGATCCAATATTAGGGCCTAACACCTAGTGTGCTTCGTCGATCTCTCTTGTGATCGCTTGAAACTTCTCCGTGAGCTCTGTTTCTTGTGTTTGGGACTGCACGGTCTTCTCCTTGAGTGCATTCAATACCTGCACTACAATCTCATCGCTGACCATCCTTGCACATTCTGCCTGGGTTTGTGCCATATTCGTTTTGGATTCCTTTGCATGTGTAATTTCCTTTGTTGCTCGCTCTTGGAGCATTTCCATTTGAGCTTGACACTCCTTTTTCTGTTTCTACGCAACTATGAGTTCTTCTTGTAGTTTATTCATATCCTGCGCTCCTTTGACGTGCTCCGTGATCAACATTGTCTTATGCTTCTTCTTGAGGTCTTGGATAGCTGTGCTTATCCTTTCTCCTTCCTGGTCCCACTGTTGGACTTGTTGATCCTCTTCCAGCTTCATCTAGAAGTATGCTTCTTTCTCGAAAAAGTCGACTAGCGAGTGGACTTGTCACTCTATATTCTTTATCTGTGTTGTTTCATCTTCTCCTTCACCTCTGGTGAACTAGTAGGTGTGATATTCTCCCGGAGGTGCTTGATATCATGTTGGTATTGATCAATTATCTACACAATCTGATCAATCTTTTGTGCCACCATGAGTTCGATCGTTTAAATGTTCTTTGGGATTTTCTCATAGGCTATGACCAATTTCTACTCCATCCTATTCACGCAGTCCTTCTCATCTTTGGTATCGAGGTTAGCCTGCTCGAGTACCGATTCCAGTTTCTCTTGATTGTCCTTTACCTGCTGCAATTTTGTTGCATCTATGCGTGTGTGAGACTGCACCTTCTGTGTGATGTTGACTTGTAGTTTATATAAGGCCTTAGTTGGTATCCGCGTCAATACCAACTGTATTTGAGCCAAGTCCTTTAGGGGTGTGCATCTATGCGTGTGTGAGACTGCACCTTCTGTGTGATGTTGACTTGTAGTTTATATAAGGCCTTGGTTGGTATCCGCGTCAATACCAACTGTATTTGAGCCAAGTCCTTTAGGGGTGTCTGCCCCATGATTTCATCCATGCGCATCATGCTGGGTGTGACATGAAATGTCTAGCTCGACTGTGTTGTCATCTGGATCATGTCCTGCTCGCTTCATCCAGCTTCGCCTCCTATCTGTGATGTTGATGGGACCATATTTTGCTTGAAAATGATCATACCATTGTTATAAAAACTAGAATTTCACATTGTTATTCATAATTTCTATAAATAAAAATTATATATTCCGAAATCTAATTCAATTTCCTACATTTCTCTTTTACACCTATTCAAATTCATTGTAAAAGTACGTTGAATAATCCCTCCAAGTTAACATATTGTTTGTTTTCCATGTTTTCATTTCCACTAACGCGTCATGAGAGACCATCATTAACTTACACATGCCCTTAATATAAACCATGTTTAAATAGACCAAGGAAATGTGTAGGATGGTGAGATTGTATGTTATTTGGGAGTTGAATTTGGGGTAAATGTTCTTACATTTGTTATGTGGGAGTGATATTTTTAAAAGATTCTACCAAAAAATTTAGAGATAAACCCTATGTTTAAATAGATAAAGAAAATTGTGACATGGCAAGATTGTCCACTATTTGGGAGTTCAATTTTGGGTGAGGATTCTTACATCCATTATGTAGAAGTGGTGTTTGAAAAAATTCCCATGAAAAATCTAGATATGGAAACTTAAAGGCCACCTTATATTTGGAAAAATTACAGCTCTTGTTTAAATTATTTGAGTTATTTATGTTTACTATGCCTCCGTTTTGATTCCTTACAATTGGGTCAAAATACAACATTTTTTCAATATAGAATCAACATTTTAAATGTTGAATTATTTATTTTAAGCTCCCCATTAAAAAAAAGGAGGATTTAATGATGTTATATGTACAAAAATATGCTTATGTTTTATTGTATTTATAATTATGTTTTAAATCATGCATGCGTGCACACACACGCACGTACGCACAATTTTCTTTCATGTTGATGTTGATGTATTCACAACCCCTCCATGTGAACATTATGCTATGCCATGCAATGCTGGGCCCATAATTGCATGTATGTATTTCCGTTCTATCAAATTCTACATGACCTCTGTAATATACCTTGTGTATATTACAATGTTCATTAATTATTAATTAAATAATTAATTTAATAATTGTACTCTTAATTCTTAATTGTAAAGTCACTTTTTTTTAGAAAACAAAACGTGATTCTACTCATGTAAGTGTTTTTATATACATTGTTGTACATTGAATATGATGGCGAATAATAAATTTATTAAATATTAAATATATATTTTATATATATCAAGTCGTAAGCTTTCAAGTGGTAAGAAAGAGAAAATATTGGCGAAAGCATTCAAGATGGAAAATATCATTCTTAAAAAAATGAAAATTATGAAAAACACTTTCAAAGAAATGAATAATTCTTTGAAATAAATAATAAAAGAACAATTAAAGCCAACAGTCTTGGCTTACTTGAAGGAGGAGAGAAGTTTCAACCAAACCCAAATCAATAAAAGAACAATTAAAGCCAACAGTCTTGGCTTACTTGAAGGAGGAGAGAAGTTTCCACCAAACCCAAATCTCACGTTCTCCATCACTTAATTTGCTCGACAAAGATTTGACGATGATGAAAGGATGTGCAAACATAATGTTTGAATAACAAGGATGAGAATTCAGATTTAAAAGTTGAAAATCTCATCGAAGATGAGAAGAAGAGCCTTAAACGGTCAGATGTAAAAGTTGAAAATATCATAGAAGATGAGAAGATGTAAAAGTTGAAAATATCATAGAAGATGAGAAGAAGATACTCGAACGGAAGGCTAAGGAATTTATTAACGTTTATTAACGACTTAGAAGCAGTGAGAAAGGGCTAAGGAATTTATTAACGTTTATTAACGACTTAGAAGCAGTGAGAAAGGAGGAAAACTATACATCAACAAGCTAAGGAATTTATTAACGTTTATTAACGACTTAGAAGCAGTGAGAAAGGAGGAAAACTATACATCAACAACAGTTATCCCATATTTTTCCCATCTCCATCACCCACATTTTATTTCCAACTTCCTCATTTTATTCCACAACCCAAACTCGGGATACCCTAATAGCCACTCTCAGTGGGTTTACAATGACAAAAACAACACTCTATATAATCTCTTATTACATGCTATTCCTGAAGAGTTAATAAGTGATGTAAAATCTATACATGATGACAACAATGAGCATATATATTCCTTCACTTTTATCGATAAGTACTACAACATTGACCATAAAGATAAAATAAAATTAAAAATTCACTCAAAACATGATAGAATACTTTCCAAGGAAATTGGCATCCATCTTCCTAGTTGATATGGTATTGAATTCATTGCACTCGGTGGTGGTGATCAAATACTTATAAAACATGATGCAGGATTGGGAATAAATGTGTTTGATGAATCTTATGAAACCCCCCAACTTCTAAAATACACAAAATTTCATGCAATCAGTAGATATGATATTTCAGAGGATAATAATGCATTTGGGTTCTCAATTAGTGCAAATGTCTGAAAATATGGGGAATCCCCACATCGATCAAGGGAATAATGACAATATAAATTATAGTGGTTTTATCGGATGCAGTTCAAAAAATGATGGAAGAGCCAATATCCCTAACAATGGATATTCTGGAACTCTACCATTCAACACATCTATATTTTTCAGAATTATACGGATAATTGAAGCGAGGACGATATTGATTTCTACAATTTACCGGCACTCGATGTATCAGATTTACCCGATATTGATACCTATAACGAGAGTTCTTAACCAATGCAGTGAGATTATTTCCGTTAAAAGATGACAGTACGAATAAATGGATTTCCTCCGATGATATCGAAGAGGATTTCCGCCCCCATGGGAATCATCCTAATTTGGTTAATTTTAATAATAATTATATTCCATATTCCCACAACAATCATAATATAGACCTTTTCAATGATAGTCTTGTTCCTCGAACTATTCCTGTTCCAGTAAATAGTGCTAATTTTAATATCAATCAAATAATGAATTACTCTTCAGTTCCGAATGCAAGAGCCATGAATCCTGACTTCCCTCCTAATAGTGTAAGCGCCATGAATCCCAACTTCCCTTATTCTCGGTCATTTTCCATGCCGTCGATGCCCTTAAATCGCGCCTTTATGGAAAATATTTCTTACTAGGGGTTTAAGCAGTTGGTAGGACTTAAGGAAGTAGAAGCGCTAGCCTTCTATAGTATTGAACAAGCTGACACAAACTCTAGTGGATGGAATCTTCCAATATTCACTTCGTGATATCAACAATATTAAACAACTTTAACGATTGCCCGCACTTTAGAGGAACATCGAGATTCCAAATGTTTCTTGTGTGTATTATCTTGGCCTTGAAAGCCATCGAGAGCATCAAATTGCCAACAGACAATGAGTAGATTTGGTGGTGTGGTCAATTTTGATATTGTTGGAGACTTACAGGCTACGCCTAGTTACCAAACTCGACTTCTTGAAAATGAGCCTTCAAGACACCTACAATGATCACGGAATATGGGAAAGACGAATTTTCAAGGATGTGCAGGCTTGTAGAATACCTAATGACTTGGAAACAAATTGTGAGTATATTTAAAAAAATTATAATTAGTGAGGAAACAACATTGGTTAAATGGTTAGAAGATTCAAAAGATTTGTCTTTACTTTACGTTATGGTTGTAGGACGAAACTTATTTCTAGGAGAGATGACGTGTAAGGATGTGCAGGCTTGTAGAATACCTAATGACTTGGAAACAAATTGTGAGTATATTTAAAAAAATTATAATTAGTGAGGAAACAACATTGGTTAAATGGTTAGAAGATTCAAAAGATTTGTCTTTACTTTACGTTATGGTTGTAGGACGAAACTTATTTCTAGGAGAGATGACGTGTAATATATCTTGTATATATTACAATGCTCATTAATTTTTAATTAAATTATTAATACAATAATTATATTTCTAATTGTAAATTCATTTTTTTAAGATAAAAAAATGTTTCTCTATTCATATATTTATATATGTTATTGTATATTTAATAAAACAACCAATAATAAATTTATTAAATATTAAATATATTTTTTTTATATATCAAATCTTAAATTTACAACTTTCACCATGCTAACAATAACATTAGACACATCAACACTAGCCACATGTTACTATTTCCATTATATCTTCTCTCTAGATAAATCTAAGTTTACAATAACGTGGAAAATGACATATATGTTATGGGATTTTTTTTTTCACTACTGATTTAAAGATATATCCACAATTTGTTTTTTAGAAACATAGAAACAATAACATTTTGGAAATCCATTTTACTATGCAATCCATTTCCAAGCATCCTAAAATTTGTGACATTAACATGACATGACCAATGTTGGTGATCTGTAAGAGTGTGGGAAATGGCCTTGAGGTTATGATGAGAAATGATGATGACGACTTGTGGTACTTTGTTTACCTTGTTATGAAATATCACAATATCCTAGTTTACTAAGAAGCATTGTTTAAAAAATATGATGTCGCATTTGCACGGGGTTCAATACTAACCAATATCAGATCATGTGCATTTGTATTTGGTGATTTAAAAATTACTAAAAAATAATTCAATATATTGGGTAGTATTACGGGGATGAGAACTCTATGTATGAGGTGTCGATATTTATTTCATCTCTTGAGTACTCATTTACTAACCTTGATCTCAATCCTACATGGATGATAATTGTGAGACATAAATCAATTACTAAGTATTTTTTCACCCAAATCATTACCAATTTAGAAGATAGATTCAAGATGCAACTCTCACTAATGAAGCAACATCAACATGTTCTAATACTCTAAAAATCTCTCTATATCATTATTGTTAATGTGGTCACATCTCCTTCCAATACAATTATATTAATATTATTATATTTGTATCATAATTGGATCTGCACCATGTTACAGTGGCCAGCCATATAATATATGATATGATGAAATTATATCAATACTATACTATATGTATCAAGTATTTAAGTGGACTACCAATAAATGGGAAACTATATATCCTACCATATGTCAATATTTATTAATTTAATTATATTATTATAATTTATTTATTTTTAAATAAAAAAAATTGTAATTTGTAATTTAGCATGAATGAAAAATACATTCTAAATATATTAGAATAAAAAAGAAAAATGTCATAATAACATCGAAGACCAAAAAATAATAACATCATGAATCTTCAAAATGCTTACATCTACCTCCAATATGTCCCCATAAATACAACATAATAACTTATATTATACGGCATAGCATTATATTATATTATATGTAAAGCCCGAAGAGCTTTTAATTCTTTCTTCTCAAACCAATACTTCGAACAATCTTCAATAAAACCGCTAGACCAATAATTTTGCAAACCTTTATCAATTCCATATGCTGCCATAATGGTTAAGCATACAGATAGATAGTCTATCGATGAATGAATGAACAATGTGTTCTATTGATGAATGAATGAACATTGTTCTCTTTTGTAGACCATATTATTATAATTATTATTTTAATAGAGCCATCAAGCCTAAAGAGCATAGCCTCCTCAATATACCGAGAGGGGCACCATGTAAGTGACAAGAAGCCGTGGATGTTTAGATTTTAAAGTAATTCTAATTTTTTAAAATATAGTCCATCTATTTAAATTGTGAAATTAAATATTAATTAAAAAACAAATATTTCAGTATTTATATAATATATATTAATATTTTATGTTTTTAAAATATGGGATAATTTTTTAATTGAAATTTATCTATAGTTAATATATTATTTTAAATAAAATTGAAATGTATAATTTTTTTAATAGATATTTGTTTTTTGTGTTTAACATTGTTATGTTTTTTTAAAACTAAAAGATTGTATTATTTCAAAAAACTGAACGTTTTACATAGATTAAGGAATTTGGCAACCGACTTGTCAAAAAGAGGAAATCAAAACCGATTCTAAGCTCTTTTAAAGATAATCAAAGTTGTCCCTATCACTATAGATAGAATATCCATCTTATTGTAGTTTATACATAAGTGGCTTGAAATCTTTCTAAAACTAATCCTATGAAACTTGAAAGAACAAAACTTAAACATGGAGAAAATGAAGATCATATGCCAGAAGTATTGCTTCCTCCATCGCCAGTAGGGGGATGATTCGAAGCTGGAGTGATGATGAAAGGATGAGGAAAAACTAGGTAGTAGCTCGAAGGTGGCTCACTTGAGAGTGAATAAAAAAGAACGTCTAGTCGGAGATTGATGTTCTCTTGATGAAACAACTGATTTGTTGAGTCTCTACAAATGTCAAGAAGAAAATTGAGGTGCTCCTCCTAGAAACTATGCATAGTGGAATCATGGAATTCCTCAGGTGCTCTATTCACTTCCTAAAGGGGGATCAATGGGGCTTATTCCAGAATGGTAGGATAACCCAATGGCATGCCGATGGATCATTAGAAGAAGTTTGGCCCATTGCACCTATGTTCATTTTAGACTAAGAAGGTTTTTGAAGTGGCCCAAGAAGCATCATGGAAGGTGTCACTATGTCCTCAAGAGGAGGGGCGGGTGATTCCTCCTCTATGACATCAGAAATCTAATTCTCCTCTTCATTGCTAGTATCCATGCCTAGCACTTCTGCAATGGGGTCATCTTGAGGAGAAGACCAACCCAAAATATTTGCAGGGACATTGGCATTTCTATGGCGATTGGAAAGATATATGAAATAGTATGAACCTCTACAATAATGACCATGCTCGCGAGGCATGACACCAAGGATGAGAGCAACGAACAAAGGAGGGGAAAATTAAACCAAGAGTTGGGTATGACTTAACCTCTCCAGAAGAGAAGCCAAGAATGAAAACATAGCAGAAAGTAGAATAATGTCAAGAGTAGTTGAGTGGTGCATAGAAATATTCCCATTCTAGCACATTAAGGGAGCCATAAAATCAGAGGAGACATTATCCTCTATAATACCACTCTAAATTAATCCTAGTGTCATCCTTGACCAAAGAATCAAATGTCATGTCGAACAAAATCTATCGGTAGATAGCTCTGTATTAATGCACAACCTTGAGAAATGAAGCATGGAGGAGAGGCAGAAGACACATGGGTTCTCTTTAATTGCATGGCTGGGAACATATCATCCCATATTGGGAGTTTCAATTTGATTTGGCTACATCTAGGAATTGTTGGAACATAGGGGGAGATGGATTATAATTGGCACCATAGAGGATATCATCACGCCTTAAAACAACCCCTTCATTAGCAAGTTTATCTGCAACTTTATTCACTTCCCTGCGGACATGAGAGGAGATAAGAATGAGGTTGGGATGTAGGAGGGATTTGAGGATTTAAAGAGCATTAAGGATGCACCAACTAGGGGAGAGTTTAGCATGGTTACAGCCATGGATGATTTTGGTAGGAAGAGAAATGATTATTTGGGAGTCCCCCTCGATGACAAGTTTCTTCATACCTAGATGAGAAGCAATATGAATGCCACGAATTAAGTCCCATAGATTTTTTGAATTGTTTGTATGGGTAAATTCATGAAGGTGGGTAACACGTTTGTGAGAATCGGGTCTCCAAAATTCCAAAAGATCCTTTTTCGATTGAAAGTTCTATTTTTTTGGCCGAAATATGTTTCGACTAAACCTTTTAATGTCAAATTGAACAGTACCTTGACGACGCCCTCAATTTTCATGTACAATTTTAGCCGGATGGATTTTTTTCATCCTGTAACATCTTTTTGGCCGAAAGATATTCCAATCGAAAGGTTCTTTCAGCCGAAAGAACCTTTTGGCCAAAAAAACCTTTCAAACAAAAAATATGTTTATATATTACCTGCACATTGTGACTGTTATAATTTTTCTGAGTTGTTGGTTAGTTGATAGCGTTGGCCATAGCACTAGGCGAATGTGTTAGTTGATTTTTTTGGTGATGGCACTAGGATCTAGGAGATTGATTGTGTTGGTGTGTTGGAGATTACATGTCATTGTTGTGGGCAGGCGGACGAGAGGTCAAGTGAACGTTGGAGCTGTGGGCGGGCGGGTGTTGGAGTTGCGGGCGCCTGGTCCAGGCAAAATGTTTTCTTCTATCAAAATAGTTTCGAGACAATAATTTAATAATAATTTTCTTGAGGCATTGTCGATAAGGTTTAGTGGTAAATTTTTAGTTTTTTCTCAGAGTGGGGGTGTCTCAACAATTATAGTGTTAAATTTGTGTTTATCATTATCCAATTGAATACTTTTTATCTAACCAAGATAGCATTGAGCAAAAATGCAGAAGAGTACACCAGAATTCCACTTTCTAATATATAGTTGCTCCACCTAAGAGAAGAGTATCTCATAATGTTATCATTTGTATGTCATCCACACTCTGTTGAATGAAATTCATTCAAAAACTTGTCCATCATATAAATATCAATTCCCCACTTTACCCAAAACAAGATTTTCATAGCACTGTATACCCATTTGCTAAAACCCTTTACACCCAAATTTCTTAACACTGTGTTTCCTAAGACAATGAACAACATCTACAAAACTATCATTATGAAAAGAATTAGCCTCTCTCTGTTAGTAAGTCCCCAACTATCACTATGCACCCTCTGTCTAATTCTCTTGGAAAGACACAACAAATCCAAAAAATCCATGAGCAAAGAAATACCAATGCCTGTCATTATAACCATAACTCTAGGTTTAGAGAGAGGCATAGAATTTATACCATTGGCCATTTCCCCCTTGAAATGCAACAACCAAAGACCAATTAAAAGAGAGAATTAAGTTGATACTACCCACAATAAATGATAACGTCCTCAAACTTAGAATTGATGATGTAAAGGTCAGCATTTGGCAAACATGGTTGTAATTGGCATTAGAATTTATGAGAGCTTTGACAAGAAACATATTGGCAGGAAACCCAGTTCTTTTACTCTCAAGAAGATAGTTTCTTATTGCCTATATGGCTATCAAGGCTCTAGAGAATCCATCTATTCTTAATTCATTTTTATCTTTCTATTACTGAGAGTCCTCCACTCTTATGCATGTAATTTTGAAGGGCATCAAAAGTCGTGAATATGACTCCATCAACATATATGGGTTCTTTGTCTTCATACCATGAAGATTTTAAATAATTGATCATCAACTTTGTCCAATTATCCAATTATCATCATCCAATTATCCAATTATCATCATCCAATTTAAAAATTATTAATTTTTGTTCATCGTTATTATCCAATTACAATGTCCAATTTTTTTTCAAACGTGTTAGTGATGAACTTCTAATTTTTAGGTGGGTGTCTAAGCAATTGTAGAATGAATGGTTTGTTGATCAGAGTTCATTTTTATTGTTAAAGAAGTTTGATATGTACTTTTTGGGTGTTTTAGAAATGTTTCTTACACCCTCCCTCATTCTACCATTCCATTGTGCATCCAACAAATTCTATTACCTTACGCTCTCACCTCCAAAGCCTACGTAAACATTGGATCAACCCATTTTTCATTCTAGCTGTCAAAATTCAAATCTTCTCCGACCATTTGTGATCCTGCAACCCATTGTACCTTGTTGCATGAACGGAAGTGCAAATCATACCTCACAATGCTCGCAATCCATTTTTTGAGTTCAAAATGTCAGCTACACAACCTACTGGAATGATTATAGCGATTACAAAGGAGACCCATGAAAAATGCCTCCAACTGCATAGTCAATTCTAGAACATGTTGTACAAGAAGCCTATGCTAGTTAGATATCCCAAGTAATGGAGGTGGAGACATAGTAGACTTAATTGGATAAATGGATAGATAGAGATGGAGATAGATATGAACCCTGGCTATCTATTATTTACTTATAAGGAGAGATGCACCCGGTGCATACTAATGCAACCAACAACAAGGACTTATTGAACCTATATCAGTCTAATTTGGTCAAGGATGTTGTCCCCCCAAGTGTATAAGGGTGAAATCATGAAGGTGGGTTACACTTTTGCTTGTTTTATGACAA